>CM064528.1:23527450-23600880 GCA_032716605.1 Paralithodes platypus
AATGAGGGGTATGTCAAATTAGGGGTATAACACAAATTAGAGGTATACCAAATTAGGGACATGTCAAATTAGGGGTATACAAAATGAGGGGTATGTCAAATTGGGGGTACGTTAAATTAGGGGTCCCCATAGCCCTTTACCTCCCCCACTGGCTGTTCTGTGACCACAAAGTAACTGAATACTTTTAACTGTGCCAATAATTCTAAGCACGGTAAAATCGTCTACTGTTAGCCAGCACAGTATACAGAAGGGCATCATGTAACTGAAAGGGTTAAGGGGAGATGGGCCGGTTTTCTGGACCACTTTCTCCCTCATGTTTAGCCCCATTAGTTTTCATATGGTAAGATGTTTGCCCCATTAGTTAGTCGATTTTAAGACCTTTCGCCCCATTTCTTCGTCAATATTTAGACCTTTCGAGCTACTTAGGTGTCTATTTTTACCCTGGCGAACGATAGTGAGCCTATAATGTTGGAAGAACCGGCCTTCGGCCGGAATATTTTTCTACCCAAAAATTTACAAACTAATGTAGAAGGGGGATCTAATGGATTTTTAATTATTTTTTTAATTTGATAGAGGTCTAGGGAGGAAACTAAACAAACAATGAATACATGAAAACATCGCCTAAAAAGTAAAGTAAAAAGTAAGGGGGGGACCTGCTTTTTGTTATTTCTGTCCTTTTCTCTCTTTCTCTGGCTTGCATCCATTCGGCCCCATTCAGCCAACTATTTTAAGACGTTTATCCCCATCTACAATAGGTGTCGATTTCTTCCTGGCGAGCGATAGCGACCCAGCATTATATGAAGAAATCCGGCTTCGCCGGAGACATTTTTCTATCGAAAAATGTAAAAATTTAGCCTGCTGTCAAACAAAAATAAAAAATATGCTGGCTCGCTACCGCTCACCAGTAAAAAATTGACACCTGGATGGGGATAAACGTCTTAAAACAGTAGGCTGAATAGGGCCAAATGGATACAAGCCAGAGAAAGATAGAAAAGGACAGAACAAAAACAGGTTCCCCCCCCCCCCTAAGGAAGGCGTACTGAGAGAAATAAGGTGAAGTAGGAGGCTGTTTATAGACAAAAACACTCTTAGGTGATACACAACAAAACACATATAATTATATTTAATTAATCTGTAATTAATCTGTAATAAATCTGTACTTAATTCTGGTGAGTTATATAATACAGAAAGGTAAAGATGTGTTATTACTAATTATTCTATGTAATTAATGGAGGCGAGTTGTATTAAATGGACAGGTGAAGCAGTGTTACAAGTTTGTGTAATTAATTAAGGCGAGTTATATCATTTATTGACAAGTTAAACGGAATATTATATGTCTGAAGGGGTGGTCATAATGATTAGGGATGAATTAGCGCTCTCTCTCTCTCTCTCTCTCTCTCTCTCTCACATTCTCCCTCCTCTCACCTCTCACCTCTCTCTCTCCCGTCTCGCCTCTCTCTCTCTCCTCTCTTCTCTCTCGCATCTCTCTCTCTCTCTCTCTACTCTCTCTTCTCTCTCTCTCTCTATTCTCTCTCTCTCGTCTCTCTCTCGCGCTCTCCTCTCTCTCATCTTGATCTTTTCTACGATCTCCTCTTCTCTCTGTCTCTCTTCTCTGTCTCTCTCTCAGTCTCTCTCTCACTCTCTCTCACACATTACACTGTTCATATCTGTAACCTTCCCATCGGGCCAGCTTTCAACTCTTATCATTGATGTGCTGTGCCCCACTCTCATCCCCCCCACCCCTCTCTCACCTCTCACTCATGTCTAGTCCGCAACCAGGGCTTTTTATATCACTCTCCATTGCGTTCTTTTTCTTCAAAACACAATCTCATCTCCTCTCTCTCCCAGTCTCTCTCCCGTCCCTCCCTCTTCTCTCTTCTACCCCCCGCTCACCCTCTCTCTCTCTCTCTTCCCCAGTCTCTCTCTTATTCGCTTTCCATTTCCCCTCCCTCTCGTCCTTCTGTCTACTTCAATCTTTACTTAATTCTTCTTCTAACACCCCCCCACTCTCGACTCTCGCTCTCTTCCTTCTTCCCCCCCCTCTCTCTCTCTATCTAAATAATTCACTTTCGATTACCAACATTGTTGTTTCACAACTTAACTTAAATACTCCTACAAAGTTAGGAAAAAGTCTTACAAGAGAGGCGAACAAGTTAAAACCATATTACAATAATTAACATAATCACCATATTACCAACTCAGAAAAATAAATAGTGTACCCCAAAATATATAGTATGAAGTTAAATAAAGAAAATGTAGTACCCCAAAATATACAGTATGAAGGTGGTTAACTAAGAAAAAGGTTAAGTACCTCCAAAAACTGCAATAATATATACAGTATGAAGTTAACTAAAGAAAAATATAGTACCCCAAAATATAAAGGGAACTGAAGAAGTTAACTCTAAAAGAAGATTACTGTAGTACCACCACCCCTGGTGGAAATATACAGTATGAAGGTCATCAAAAATACAAGATAACAGATTTGTACACCGAAACGAACAACCTGAAATATAAATATGCAAGGGTTATTAAACATAAAATAAAGAAAATGTAGTGCCAAATGGAAAAATATGTTTGAAATTATCATCTACCTACCTGCCTATACAGTATACGAACCATATAGCAAAAATACGTACCCTAACCTATAACAAATATGCAAGCCTAATTAAAACAGTGCTATATATATTCTACATTCAATTATCAAGCCAAGAAACTAATTCATTATAACAATATGACCAATGTTATGAAAAGGTTGACCGCATAACAGAAGAACGAGAGTAAGAGCGAGAGGGAACAGGAAGGCGATGCGAGGTACGGGAGTGAGCGAGAGAGTATTTTGTTTAATATATTTACATAGATCTGCAAGGCCAGCACGGAGACCTTACGATCCAAACGAAGTGGTCGAGACTTAATTCTAGTAGAGATGGCATACCCGATAGAAAAGGAAAGTTGAAGGAAAGGATAGGAGGATGAGAGAGAGACGAGAAGGGAGATGATTGAGATGTAGAGAGGAGACCGAAGAGGAGATCGAGGAGAGGGGATGATGGTTCGAATCGACGAGAGAGATGAGCGAGACCCCCCCCGAGAGAGAGAACTTGATAGGACGGAAGAGAGAGAGGAGAGAGCTCATAATTAAATTAACTGTTGGAATACATAAAACCACAAACTCTCTCAATCATCCGCAGCCTCTCTCACTACCAGATTAATTCCACTTAATAATAATTATCCTTCGGGGGAGATGGTCGGTTATTCTGACTCCCATACCTTCCTTATGTTTAGCCCCATTAGTTTAAAGATTTTAAGACGTTCGGACCATTAATTTGGCAATTTAAAGACCTTTTGTCCCATTCCCTTGCCAATATTAAGAAGTTTTAAGTAATTTAGGTGTCGATTGTTTTCCTGGCGAGCGATAGCAAGCCTGTGATTTAAGAGGAACCGGCCTTCGTGGGACATTTTCTATCGAAAATATACAAACTTATCTTGAAGGAGGGTATTGGGAGGGGGGGGGGGGGTTCATTAGTTTGATGGAGGTGTAGGGAGGAAACTAAAAAAAGAACAAAAAGTTAAATAAATTATCAAATAAATACGCCCATCCCTCCTTAACATATCTCACTACAGTACGTAATACGCCCATCCCTCCTTAACATATCTCACTACAGTACGTAATACGCCCATCCCTCCTTAACATATCTCACTACAGTACGTAATACGCCCATCCCTCCTTAACATATCTCACTACAGTACGTAATACGCCCATCCCTCCTTAACATATCTCACTACAGTACGTAATACGCCCATCCCTCCTAATATGCTCACTACATAACGTAAATTACGCCCATCCTCCTGAACATATCTCAGTACAGTACGTAATACGACATCCCCCCTCCGTTAACATATCTCACTACAGTACGTAATACGCCCATCCCTCCTTAACATATCTTACTACAGTACGTAAATCGCCACTCCCTCCTACAAGATCTCACTACAGTAAGTAATACGCCATCCCTCCTTAACATATCTCACGTTGTACAGACGTAATACGCCCATCCCTCCTTAACATAACTCACTACAGTACGTAAAACGCCCATCCCTCCTTAACATATCGTATACAGTACGATAACGTATCATATCCCTCCTTAACATATCTCACTACAGTACGTAATACGCCCATCCCTCCTTAACATATCTCACTACAGTACGTAATACGCCCATCCCTCCTTAACATATCTCACTACAGTACGTAATACGCCCATCCCTCCTTAACATATCTTACTACAGTACGTAATTATACTTATGTTATAAATTGGGTATTATAACAATACATATTTCCTTGGTTATTATTACACTATTGCCCTAATGTTTTATTCTAGCCAATATTGTTGATTATATATACTGAATGTATATATACTGTATATATATATATATATATATATATATATATATATATATATATATATATATATATATATATTACAGTATATAGCAACATATACAAAATCTGTCCTAAAGACCAACAAGCAGCCACCAAAATATTACTCATGCACGCTAATAATACTGAAAGGCTTATTAGCAAACATAAGCTATTTATGTTCCGGTTAATTGTTCCCATACCATATTGCACCCCACACACAAACCAACTCGCAATACCTAAATTATCAATCATGTAATACTTGTCCTGTAGGGATAAATATCAGCAAAAAAAAAAAAAAAAAAAAAAAAAATATATATATATATATATATATATGATGGAACACAGTACTGTATAATACAATAAAGGCATTTTTTTTTTTTTTTCTTTTTATTCGCTTAAATTATCCAAAAACTATATTAAATTGGTTGAGGTAATATTCATGCGCGTGTAATGCTTCGCTTGGGCCCCTGTATAATCCCCATTATGGCCACATTACTTATTGTCCAAACTTTTTGGCATATTAATTTTGAAAACTCACACACAAGCGTTTTTCCTGTGTACACAAGCTCCCCCACCATCACCCCCTCCCCCATCTCTCTCTCTCTCATTATAAGCTTTAATCCAAGAGAGACAGCTATTATACACACACACACATTAGAATATATATATCTATATATATAATATATAAGAAGATATATATATATCTAATATATATATATATAAGATATGATATACCGGTATATATATACTAGCAAACCTATACTCTTAATCTCTCGGATATTATAGTCCATGTCAAACTTCCGAGATTAATTATATCACCAAACTCAACCCATACTTCATCACAGTCTTCTCTCTCCACACACACACACACACACACACACACACACCTTTTCCCCCATACTTTATTTACCGAAGCAATACATACTCTGTCGCACTTAATTTAATTATCGGGGTAACTTTTCTATATTTTTTTTCCAGCCAAGGATTATTTTTATTCGTTCCCCTTGGCTCATGGGTTCGATTATTAATAGGGTCTCTGGGGAAGTTTGGTCAAGTTGGGTGTGGTAGGGGGAGGAGAGGAGACGAAAGGAGGAGAAGGAAGAGAGGGAGGGGGAAGAGGAGAGGAGGAGAAGATGGAGAGGAGGGGGGGGGGGAAGGGGGGGATAGGAGGACAGAGGAAGAGAGGAGTGGAGGAGAGGAGAAATGAGAGGAGGAGGAGGAAGAGGTGATGATTATGGTAGTGGTGGTGGTGGAAGAGAATTAGGAGGAGGAGAGATGAGGCTATGAGGGTGGATGAGGAATAGGAGAAAGAGAGAGAGAGAGAGAGAGGGGGGGGGGGGAGATGAGATGAGAAGAAGAGAAAAGCTGAGGAGGAAGAGGAGGAATGGAAAGAGGAAGAAGAGGATGTGGAAAATTGAGATTGGCGGAAGATATGGAGCGCAATGAAAGGTTAATAAGTAGTAGTGATTGGCTGAGAGGCTGAGGGTGGTGGTGGTGGTGAAGAAGAAGGAAGACAGTATATATATATATACCGTATATATATATATATTACTTTTTGTATAATGTTTTTGACAGCAGGCTAAATGTGTAAATTTTTCGATGGAAAATGTATCTGGCGAAGCCGGATTTCTCCATACAATGCTGGCTCGCTATCGCTAGCGAGGAAGAAATCAACACCTGGATGGGGATAGACGTCTTAAAACAGTAGGCTGAATGGGACCGAATGGATACAAGCCAGAGTGCGATAGAAAAGGAGAGAAAACAAAAACAGGCCACCCCCCTTAATGGGTGTTGTATTCCCGGGCTCCCAGAAGTTGATGGGGGGGGGGGGTCAATTCTTACCCTAGTTTCACTTACATTAATCAAAAACTTTCTCTCCTGCCCACACATTCCCACATACATATATACATACAAACACACTCTTACATCATACATATACATAACACACACGTAGCTCCCTCCATCTCTCACACACACACACACACATATATATATATACTCTCTCCTCTCTCTCTTTTTAACTCTATACGAGTGATGAGGTCTCTCGGGCATTACTAGAAATAAGGGTAGGATTTGACCCCGAGTGGGAATATAACCCAACCCAACCCAACCCAACCCTACCTAAAGGTAGGTTCACACATAGGCGAGTCGGAGGGCGAGGCCAACGCGAGTCACACTCGCAGGCACATCGCCGTTGATGGAGCCCGAACCCCAACGCGAGTAGCGCATTGCAAGCTGATGCGAGTAAACACGCATAGAACACGAATTTAACACAAATTTACACGAGTTTACACGAGTTTACATGAGTTTACACGAGTTTACGCGAGTTTACGGCGAGTGTTGGCGAGTGTTTACCACGACCCCAAAACATCGCCACCGCCAAAATGATGAAAAATAACGAGTCAAAGTCCAGGGGACGAATAGTGCGAGAGGTCTACATGGAGTGTCACAGGAGTTTACATGAGTTTACACGGGTTTACACAGGATGAACGCGAAAGTCGACTAGGAAGTTAAAAGGAGTGTATATTCGTATTTAATTTTATATCTTGTAATTTATGTATATGTCATGTTGGATATCCATCTGTATATTATTATTTTGTCATCATACGTAATTATCCTTTGCATATTATTCCCACATCATTATTATTATGTATGGGTAGGAAGGGTGGGGGAGAGGTTTGTTTGGGGGATTGGTGTGGGAAAGGTAGAAGCGTAATTGACTCATGTTACAAAATATGAAGCCGATTGGTAAGGTAGTTTCGCAACCACGGATTTTCCTTTTTTTCCGTATCTTCGTACAGATACGCTGGAAGTGGATTTTTGGGGGGGATGGCTGGTTGGGGGTTGTGGTGGGGGGAAGGCAGAAGGGTAAGGGACTTGTCGCACACAAATATGGAACCGAGTGGTGCAGTCGTTTCGCCGCCACAGATTTTCCTTTTTTTCCTTATCTTCGTACGGATACGCTGGAATTGGGTGGTGGTCGGGAGGCGGTTGGGGGGTGTGGTGGGGGGGAAGCAGAAGGGGGTTAAGGGACTGGTCACACAAATATGGAACCGCTTGGTGCAGTCGTTTCGTGCCACAGATTTTCATATTTGTCCTTCTGACGGGACCGACAGTCAGCGAGTGGGTTGGAGGAGGAATTTGGGATTTGTATTGTGGGTAGCCAAAAGGGTAAGGTACATGTTGGGGAAAAATACGAAAGCCATAGGTGCAGTCGTTTCGCTGCTACGATTTTTGTTGATAATATAAACAGACTCGTGTGACACTCATGTAGACTGTTTTGACACTCATGTAGACTCACGTGACACTCATGTAGACTCGCGATCATCAAATTTCTAAATAGTACACTGGGACTGTCACGCGAGTCTCCATGAGTGTCACACGATGCTAAAGGAAGTTTACACGAGTTTACAGCGGAAGGTTTACGCGAGTCTGTCACGCGAGTCGATGCGAGTGGGATACTCGCACTTGACTCTCCAATTTTTGTGTCTGCACAAAAATTTTGGCCGCGTTCGCGATACGCGGTCCACCGCGAGCGAGTCTGTGCGTCGGCGAATTTGGGATAATCATTGGCGAGTGCACAAAAATCATCACTCGCGTTGGAGTTGCGCTCCGACTCGCCTATGTGTGAACCTACCTTAACCTAACCTAACCTAATAGACTCGAGTGGGGGATAGACAATCTTTGAATCGAAATCCGGCTCCCCTAAGCATGACAAGTTGTTTATTTGATGACAAATATAATAGCTAGGGCTTGGATTCGAATGATATTATTTATTGAGTGGGCCTTGAAAACCAGTAATATTGTCAACGAGTCTCGGTCAAAACACTATGTAGCCAATGTCAATTATTTTGTAATCTGCTTATGGATTAATATAGACTCTCTCTCTCTCTCTTTCTCTCTCTTTCATTATCTCTCTCTCTCTCTCTTTATATACAAACCTGAATAACACACCTCATGCTCTCTCTCTCACTCGGTCTCTCTCTCTCTCTCCTTAATTAATTCCCTATTCACTCACAATTACACACACGTCTCCCTTGAACAGTCACACACAATACCTACACGCACACACAGACGCACACACTACTTACACTCACACATAATACGCATACGATACCTACACGCACACATAGACTCACTACCTAAACGCACACATACTCACATAATACCTACCGGTACACTCATGCACTACCTACAGTATATATACAGTACAAACAGACAGACACAATAGCTCCATAAAGACACACACAGACACACACACACACACACACACACACACACACACACACACACACACACGTGGTTATCTCTCTCATTATTAGTATTTGTTTTTATTATTATTACTATTATTATTTTTTGTATCTCATCTCTGTCACTACACTTGTAAGGATCAACACACGATTTAAAACTTGTATGTATGAATAATACGCATCTCTCTCTCTCTTTACTGTATCCCTCGTATCTCTCTCTCTCTCTCTCTCTCTCTCTCCAGTTTCCATTATTTTATGTACATAAAATAATGGAAACTGGAGAGAGAGAGAGAGAGAGAGAGAGTATAGCACTATTTTTCCAGTAGGTAGGCCAACACATGTGGGTAGTTATTGCACTACTATTGACTATTATAGTTACCGTATGTATTTACTACTCAACTGATAACATTGTAGACTACAAATTTACAGACTGGCAGAATTTGATTGATTGGATGTACAAATCACCATCAAGAAAAAAAAAAATCTGTATATATACAGTATATGAAAATATATGTAAATATGTAAATATATGTAAAAAAAAAAAAAAAAAAAAAAAAAATATATATATATATATATATATATGTATATATTCTTTAATACATACGAGGTTGAAAGAAATGGCAATTTCTGCGTTGGAAATTTTATTATTCAAAGTTTCCAGGTCTCTGATGAGTTTTCGCTGAGTGGCAGGAAGTAGATGAAGGAGATGAGCAAAATTCATGGTGGTACAGGGTTACATAAATGTAAATGATGATACAGGATATACGACGCGTTTCACTGGACAACCAGCATTATCAAGTAAGGATGGAATGATATAAAAGGTAAACAGGAAGGGTATATATAGAGGGTGGAGGATCAGAGGAGGCGAAAAACAAGGGGCAAAAGTCTACTATTGGTGGAGGGGTATTCTGGGAAAGAGAAATGGGGGGAACCGCTTCACGCATGCGCACTGGATGTGGGATGGTGGTCGGTTGGTGGGGTCGAGGCTGATTGGCTGCGTGTCGAGGGGCGTGGCCTAAGTTGTGTGGCGCCTGCGGAAGACGAAGCTGAAGGAGGTAGCGCGGGGGGCTGCGTCAAGGGCACCAGGGGGCGAGGGGGGGGTGTTTGGTCCTGTAGGAAAGTGCCTTTTGGCAGAAGGAAGGATCTGAAGGTCCAGAGTTTGGTTGTTGATGTTGGGATGTAAGGCTTGGATATATAAAGCTTCGAGTGTAGGTAATCTCCTTGGGTCACTTTCTTTATCGAGTATGATGGTGTGTTTCTCTAACTCGTTGCATGTGAGGTGAGGGTGGTTAGGGGTGAGATAGTAGTCTTTGATGGCTCCAGCCTGAAGGTGAAGAGTTAGCCGACGTGAAAGACGAGTCTGCGTCATACCAATATAGGAATAAGGTCCACAGTCCTCATAATTACAGGTATGTTGGTAAATGACGTGATCGTCGGTCATCGGGCTCTTTATCTTGGTGGAGGCTGGTTTGTTGCGGAGAACGAGGTTGCAGGTCTTGGGGGATTTGTAATAAATTATTAATTTGATTTTGTTTTCCGGGTTGGTTGGGTGGACATGCTTGGAGATTATTTCTTTTAAGACGGCCTCGTCATTTTTGTGTTCAGAGGACATGTAATTGCGGTAGAAGATCTTAATTTCATTGGGGGGGTCAATGTTGGGAGGGCTTTGGGTGTACCATTTTTCAAGATGGTGGTTGATGGTGCTGGAGATGTCGGAGTTGGAGTATCCGTTATTTACTAAAACTTGGGATAGTCTTTCTAGTTCCTGGTGGGTGTCGGCCCAGGTAGAGCAGTGCGTGAGGGCTCTCCTAACATAGGCGGAGATGGAGGATAGAAGATAACGGCGGGCGCATTTATCTTCTATCCTCCATGTCCGCCTATGTTAGGAGAGCCCTCACGCACTGCTCTACCTGGGCCGACACCCACCAGGAACTAGAAAAACTATCCCAAGTTTTAGTAAATAACGGATACTCCAACTCCGACATCTCCAGCACCATCAACCACCATCTTGAAAAATGGTACACCCATAGCCCTCCCAACATTGACCCCCCCAATGAAATTAAGATCTTCTACCGCAATTACATGTCCTCTGAACACAAAAATGACGAGGCCGTCTTAAAAGAAATAATCTCCAAGCATGTCCACCCAACCAACCCGGAAAACAAAATCAAATTAATAATTTATTACAAATCCCCCAAGACCTCCAACCTCGTTCTCCGCAACAAACCAGCCTCCACCAAGATAAAGAGCCCGATGACCGACGATCACGTCATTTACCAACATACCTGTAATTATGAGGACTGTGGACCTCATTCCTATATTGGTATGACGCAAACTCGTCTTTCACGTCGGCTAACTCTTCACCTTCAGGCTGGAGCCATCAAAGACCACTATCTCACCCCTAACCACCCTCACCTCACACGCAACGAGTTAGAGAAACACACCACCATACTCGATAAAGAAAGTTACCCAAGGAGATTACCTATACTCGAAGCTTTATATATCCAAGCCTTACATCCCAACATCAACAACCAAACTCTGGATCTTCAGATCCTTCCTTCTGCCAAAAGGCACTTTCCTACAGGACCTAACACCCCCCCTCGCCCCCTGGTGCCCTTGACGCAGCCCCCCGCGCTACCTCCTTCAGCTTCGTCTTCCGCAGGCGCCACACAACTTAGGCCCCGCCCCTCGACACGCAGCCAATCAGCCTCGACCCCACCAACCGACCACCATCCCGCATCCAGTACGCATGCGTGAAGCGGTTCCCCCCGTTTCTCTTTCCCAGAATACCCCTCCACCAATAGTAGACTTTTGCCCCTTGTTTTTCGCCTCCTCTGATTCTCCACCCTCTATATATACCCTTCCTGTTTACCTTTTATATCATTCCATCCTTACTTGATAATGCTGGTTGTCCAGTGAAAGGCGTCGTATATCCTGTATCATCATTTACATTTATGTAACCCTGTACCACCATGAATTTTGCTCATCTCCTTCATCTACTTCCTGCCACCCAGCGAAAACTCATCAGAGACCTGGAAACTTTGAATAATAAAATTTCCAACGCAGAAATTGCCATTTCTTTCAACCTCGTATGTATTAAAGAAAATGTATTACCTGGCTTTACTAACATATATATATATATATATATATATATATACCGGTATATATATATATTTTGTTTTATTAACTTCACCACAATACCAAACACCTCCAATGAAATTAATGAAAGCACATGTGTGATCCACCAGGATTCGAACCCGGGTTATAATATATATATATATATATATATATATATACTGTATATATATCGGTATATATATATATATTTTTTTTTTTCTTCTTTTCTATGTGATTGAGGGAGGCAAAAGGCATAACTGCCTAAGGCGAGTGCCTCCCCAATAGTTGAAAGAGTGACAAGGCCAAAATCAAGGGACGGTCGAGCCAAAATGCCTGGACACACGGAGTTTGAAGCAATTTAAGTCATAGGAAGAGGGAAAGACTGATTCTGGGAGAGAGTTCCAGAGCTCCGCTGTTGAGTAGAAGAAAGTTTGAGAGTAACGTTTCACTCTTGGGTTGGAGAGTTGCACAGAGTAGGGGTGGGATTGAGTTGCAAGACGGGTACCACGTGCCCTACGTAAAGGAGGTGGTATGCACTGGGATAGCTCTGAGGAACACTGATTATTATAGTAGCGATAGAATAGCGAGATAGATGCAACATATACTGTATATACAATATATATATATATATATATATATATATATATATATATATATCCTAGTAGAAATTTGTCATTCTACTGGAGGCCTAGTTTCCTCAACTTATTATCATGCCGACCCAAGGTCGGAGTGTCTGGTGGGCGGTGAGAGAGCCTTCTGCTTTGCTATCCTTACCTTCCACTTAGTAAATAATTTTATGTAAGAATTAAGTCCAGACTGCCTAGTAGGAACCGCATGGTCTGTGGAATCGGTGAATCTTTGTATTTCTATGTATACCTCTATTTAAATATCTCTCCCTCTCCCTATGCTATCTCTCTCTCTCTCTCACACACACTAAAGTGTATGAATAGAACTACACATTTTGATTAATGGAGATGGGGTGATCGATTATGGTAAAACTATCTCTTAACAGGGTGGAACTGGAGGGCAAGAAATATGGAAAGTTGTATTATTACTGAGTGGACGAATATTTATGGTCGAAGATTTATGAAGAGATATGATAGTTATTTATGCAGAATAGGGCGACACATGAAAAAGGGTCGGGTAGTGATGAACATATATCCTTAATTTCACGCCTGTGTCTGTATTTGTGTGTGTGTTTATTTTCTTTTTAATTTTTTTTCTATGTTCCAACTACTCCCTCTCGGGCATAAGCTAGCTGAGAGCCTGTACATTCAACCGTACATTGAACAGCGAAGCCCGTGAGGTCTCTTTCCAGTCTAGGGAGGGAGACATGTGAAGTACTGTGGAATACAATCCGCCCCGATATCTTGGCTTCACAGGATGCACGGTTGCTCACCCACTGCTCGAAGCAGCCACATCTTTGAAGCTGCTTCGCTCCAGTGCTTCATTGTCCACCTAGACTCGGACCCTCACTCTCAGAACGCCCCTATTGAGCAATGCACTCACTAGGCATTGCGCCCCCCCCCCCCCCCCGCAGCATATTTTGAATATGGGAATATGCATATAATGCTATTTAATCAGGGAACAATAAGGGTATTTGTTTGGCGTTTCGGTGAGCTTTGTGGTAATGCACTGACACTAGGTACAGTCACGGCGGTAACTTGTGGACCAGGGGATGAACCCCTTGCTAGACACCACCCACGTTTATATCATCCGAACACAGTCTACACTCGGTGAAACTCGGTAGTTTAAACTGCCAGGCCCCGCCCACTACTGGGTCGTCAGTCAGTTGGCAGAAAACATCAAGAAGATAAATGGTTTAGCTCCCACACACACACACACTTCACTATATGCTTGTAGGCAGAGTGTGTATAAGCTAAATAATAATTTGATGTAGTATTAAGTCCCGGAGATAGTGAACATTTGCTGTTGTATATCTAGGTAAGCCTATGCCAAGTTATGTATCCAATGCTATATATTGCAGAGATGGTTTTAGTTATGTGTCGGCTATGTTATGTTCAGGCACATAACGGAATAGGCATAACATTGAAGACGAGGGTTCTGTCCAATGCCCACGTTCCTTGCATAATGCTTCCTGTAGTTAGGTTTTAACCTTTTTAGCACGAGTAACGTCAGTGTCAATATATTATAATTACCATTAAACGATATTATTCAACTTAGGAAATACATCTACCGATATATACTATCTTATATACATTATCTTATCAAATCCTTATAGCAACCAAATATCCTTCCAAAGCTGCATAAAACCGTCTAAATGTAGCTACAATTAAATAAAAAAGAAGTCTCTCAGATTGAAAAGGTTAAATTTCTTACGTATAATTTATCATAGTCATAGGTAAAAGCGAATGGCGAAACACAATAGGCCCATGATATCCTCTATGTAAACTATAATATATTACACGTTTCTGACCTCGTTTAGCATACGTCAGTGTCATGACATATTTGTGTAATATTACTTGTCATACAGAAAGAGAGAGATATTTACATAGTTTTACATACATACACTGGCCACATAATTTATATCCTACGATTTCTGCGAGTTGGCCAGGACTAAGACTAAGAGTAAGAGAAAGTGGAAGGAAAGGATAGTAAAGATGAATTTTCTCCTCTCTCTCTCCCCCCCCCCCTTGAATAACCTGCAGGGTTCAGAAATTGATTGAAGGATTTGTATAGAATAATTATAAATGGAAAGGATATATTATGCATACCTTCACCTATTTTGTTTCTGCTCTCTGCAATTGACGGTGTTAATTTCTGCCAGGTTATCTTGTCAGTAAATCATGTCCTACTGCAGACCAACTTCTCTGTGGTATGGGTCTAGTCTTCTATTTATATGTGTATAGTGTGCCACTGTCTATAACTTCATTAGGGAGCTCATTCCACTGCCCAATTATAGTGTGGGTGAAGACATCTTTAGTTGTGTCTAGGTTCCCTTTCCTGCCCATTATTTTTAATTTGTTTCCTCTTGTGGAACTGTACTTTGCTATCTTAAGTAGATTATTGGAATTTACATTATTCAATCCTTTCAGAACCTTAAAACACTATCAGCTGCCAGCTTATTCTCCTTTCTTAACCGAAAACAGATCAAGTTCCCTTAATCTCTCATTGTGTGGTATATATTTTAAGGAATGAGATCAATCTTGTTGTTCTGCTCTGAACGGATTCGAGTGTCTGTCTTTGATTGTGTATGGAGACCAAAACTGCACAGCATAGCCTACTCACAATACTTTAATATAAGGGTATAACTATGTGTTTACTATGACAATGAAGATTTCTTCTAATGAATCCTAGTGTTCTGTTTGCTTCGTTAGCTGTTGCAATGCATTGGCTTGTGGATTTTAGATTTTCGTTTCTAAGCACTGCTTGGTCTTTTATATGTGATACGCTCTATACATTACCTTTTCACCATTCATGTGATAATCGCATTTATTGTTTTGGAAGCCTATTTGTAGTATCTGACATTTTCTTACATTAAAGGGCATCTGTCAATTACCAGAGAGAGAGAGAGAAGTGAGAGAGAGTTATTGTGCTAACACAAACCAATATTCAAGAACCTGTGCTTCTCAAATTGGACTCCAACCTTGAATGTCTTGATGTGCCGGTTTAGCAATACTTAGGTTTCATATTTTCCCAACATCTGTTTTTACTAACTACCAATTTCCATTCTAAAGGTAAATTTCCATATATCACTACCCCATGAAAAAGTGCTATGATATGCGTAAATTAAATTAATGTATTCCTTGATTTCTATAATAATGGTGTAAACTATAGACATTTGTATTCGTAATTAAGATAATTAGTTAAAGTATGGCTTAGTGGCTATCAACCCTGCAGGATTTTTAAGCCAGGATATGTCAGTGGGCAAATCAAGATAGGAGCCTTGGTTCGAGAATTTCAGTCCCTTGGTGTCATTTGTATTCGGTAAATTGTTAATGGATATGAAGTAATACTTATGTTGTTGTTCTAATAACTTCCAAATCCCAGGTTTTCTCAGTAAAATTGCGAGATGCTACGTTGTGTAGCACTCGTAATACTGTCAGTTACCTGCTCTCACGTGAGTGTATTGTATACTGTACATGTAGATTGACCTACGGTAATACTGTTGTGTAGCACTCGTAATACTGTCAGTTACCTGCTCTCACGTGAGTGTATTGTATACTGTACATGTAGATTGACCTACGGTAATACTGTTGTGTAGCACTCGTAATACTGTCAGTTACCTGCTCTCACGTGAGTGTATTGTATACTGTACATGTAGATTGACCTACGGTAATACTGTTGTGTAGCACTCGTAATACTGTCAGTTACCTGCTCTCACGTGAGTGTATTGTATACTGTACATGTAGATTGACCTACGGTAGGATAATGCTATATTATTTATCATTTTAACAGCAGTTACCTTATTTATTGTATTTATAGTATTATATAATTATCATACTAATCACCATAAGCAGCCTTAGTTTGTCCACTGCAGGCCGAAGACCTCTCACTAACGTTTATAATTTAGCTGGTCAGGTGTTATCCTGTTAATACTTTAGCAAACTTTCCGATCTCATCCCTCCATCTGGTTATTTGTCTATCCCTTCCTCTAGCTCCATCTCTAGATTCCCATTGTGTTCCTTTATTTGTCCATCTCCTATCATCTCTTCTAGATATATGATCTTTCCAAGCCCATTTCCTCTTGTTAATGCGATTATCTTCTACTTATGTTTATACCTATATCCTGGCCTAAGTAAATATATTCCTCCACTGGTTTGTATCTATAACCTGGCCTAAGTAAATATATTCCTCCACTGAATCTAGCCCATAATCCTCTAACTTCATTTGTTGTGGTTGCACATGATCATTCAACATACTCCTGGGTTTCTATTCATTGGCAACACTAATTTAAGGCTTCCATCATTAATATTTTATATCATCCATTATTTGTTGTAACTCTTCCCCTGAGTCGTTAGGATAAACTTTGTCATCAGCGAATCTGAGGTTGCTTTAATGCTCCCCATTAACATTTATTCTTGTATTGTCCCATTCACGATTACTAAATATGTCTTCCAAACACGCGTGAACAGATTTGGTATTGCATAATGTAGTCTACCTAATTACAGAAGTTTTAATGCACGTTATAGTTTGATAATGTTTAATGCTAACAGTAGCATTTCAACTGTAAGGAACCACAACAAATAAATAAATAAATAAATAAATATAATAAAGGCATATATATATATATATATATATTCTGACATACGGAGCCCTGTATGTTAATTTAAGAGTTAGAATTAGAGTTCAAGGAGCCAAACTACCCAAGTGGTGAAGCAGACTAGCGAGCGAACGAGCGAGTGGGCAAACCATCTCGCCCCATACCAGCTCGCACCATACCTCGATGACCGATGCTATGACGTATGATCGACGCCAGGAGCTGTGAGTGGACGACACACCTGTTATGTGATTCGAGGAGCTATGATTGGAGCGCGCACCATCACTCGCCTCCTGATTCGTTCCTACACCATCATTGTTTGGTATATAAGACCCGAGTTGTGGGCATTCAAATCAGTCTCATTTGGAGTTGGGGAAGGTGAACTTGCAGCTGGAGGAAGACGGGGTGAAGTATTATAATGGGATTGTGACTGTCAGTCAGATTATATAAATGTGTGTTAAGTGTGTTCGGTGTAAACACTTACGTTATGTTGGTTAGTGAGATATGTGATTGGGAATTAACGTGATGTGTTTAATGTGTGTAATGTGTTTAACTATTTAATTGGGAATTAACGTGAACGCTACTATTATGTGTTTAACTATTTGATTGCGAATTAACGTTAACGCTACTATTTATGTACTTAACTATTTGATTGGGAATTAACGTTAACGCTATTATTATGTACTTAACTATTTTAGTTGACTAACTTGTGGACTAAAGCAACTCTTTAAGTAATTGGGTTATGATGAAAGTAATACTATTGTTTTATATTAATACTTAAGAGTTCTTTCATTTTCTTTTACTTAAGCTTACATTGCTTAATGGTGCTTAGTACGGTGATGCTATTGTCTCGTATTAGTAATATCGCCTTAGACTAACATGGCTGTGTTAATATTACTTCTAGTGATTTTCTAAGCTGAAGAAAATTCTTTTGCTTCAAAATATTATATTTTGCTTTTCATATTATTTGAGTGAGACTTGAATCGAATCTATGAAACGATCCTGTAACTTTATTTACTCATAATCAAACTTCAATGTTACGTGGTTAAGAAATAAATTTAACTAATTATTAAATATATATCTAACTTTTTATGTGACTTTGATATTACTCCTGATGATAATAATAATATAATACTATTAACGTAAGACAAGAACCAAGAATAATTACATTAAATATAAATAAAAGGACATAGAAGAAAACTATCTATTCATTTCAAAGAGGGTAAGCGACAGAAATATTCTTACTTTAATATTTATCTTTCAAGACTTTTTATAAAATTAATAGTCCTTCTTTAGCTATAACTTATTCGGTTCATAACCATAGCCTACTAAGCTTCGGTTAAATAATAATTCTTTATAAATACTACATGACTTTAATTAGTTTCAGTATTTTTCATAAGTAAAGAGTATCAGTCAATAAAGGATACCAAGTCCTAAGATCCAAAAGGAAAGGAAGCAACAACAGGAAATTATTTTATTAGATTTTACTTTTGTTTTGCCTTCAGCTGACTGATACCTTAATATATATCTCTGTGCTATCTAGATTCATCAAGTTAACCACTTGAGGACTAAGATACGTAACAGAAGAGTGGCGACCTTGCCAAGGATTCGTTTCATACAGTTTCACTCAGTTTCATTAACGTTTCACTACTTAAAAATCAAATATTAATCATGCCTCAACTAATTAATAACGAAGATGCTCGAGTTTTCATAGAATCAGAACCCACATCCCCTGATATTGACTGTCTGTCAAAATCTGAACTGAAAGTGCTTGCCTCACATCTCCAATTATCTGTCTCAAACATGTCTAAAGTAGAGGTGGCTCAGACCATAAAAACCCACCTGTTCCCTGTAGAAGGCGGGGAGGGTGACGGAGCAGTTGGTGGGATCCCTAGTAAACCTAGCCAACTTGATGAACAATTACCACCTGGTTTGACCGGTGATCAAATATTAGAACTAGCTAGAATAAAAGCAAACACCGACTTAGAACTAGCCAGAATAAATACCGAAGAAGCCAGCATAAAAGCCAGAGCAAATATCGAAGAAGCCAGAATAAAAACCGAACATTATGAATATCAATATCGTACGGCTCAACTAAATGTCAATACGAATGCTCCCGTAATTGCTCCCCCTCTGGGATTGACTATGACTAGTGTCATTCCACCTTTCACTGAGGATAATGTGCAGGATTTCTTTGTTTTGTTTGAGGAAGTTGCTGGAGGTATGAAGTGGACAAGAGATCAATGGCCTTTTATGTTACAAACTGTTTTGACAGGGCAGGCTCGAGCCACGTATTTGTCAGAAGTAGCCGAAGTTAGGCAGGATTATGACAATCTCAAAGAAGCTATCCTAAAAACCTATCAATTGCAGCCTGAGGCTTACAGGCAATCTTTCCGTAAAAACCAGAAGAAAGTAGAAGAAACCCATAAGGTATTTGCCAGGACCATGACTAAAACTTTCAATCATTGGGTCAAGAGTAAGAAAGTCACAAGCTACAACGATCTGAAGGAGTTGGTCCTGTTAGAAAATTTCCTATGGAAAATTGATTCTTCTGTATCCTATCATTTAAAGGGGAAAAAGGTAGATTGTCTTGCCGACGCCGCTGACATGGCTGACACATACGTGCTCAACAACAAATTTCGTGGAAAGAAGCCCTACGATAATTCTAGCTCTAATTTTAAGTATCCCAATCACAAATCTGACCGACCCAGTCACAAGCCTATAACGTCTTCCCCAGCTAGCCAAAATAGAATTGTTCCCCCAACTAAAAATGTGACTCAGGGCAATGGTAACAGAGGTGGGCCCCAAACTAATAGTAATGCTCAAAGAGGGAACGTTCCCGTATCCCCTAAAGTATGTACTTTTTGTGGCATGAGAGGCCACCTAGCTTATCAGTGCTGGGCCAAGGAAAAAACTGAGAGATCGGGGCAGACAGTTGCCGCCGTATCTCAAATTCCATGTGTGCCTTTAATGCAGGGCTCCCGACAGAAGGAGTACCTAGCACCAAATGTTCCTTTAATGCAGGACTCCCGACAGAAGGAGTACCTAGCACCAAAAGTTCCTTTAATGCAGGACTCTCGACAGAAGGAGTACCTAGCAGCTAACGTAAATCATCTAGACAGGGGTGTAGTAGCATGTGTGGTGCAACCCACTAGGGTTAAGCCAATAATAATTTCACCATCAGTGCAGGACAGTTACCGTCCCTTTATTTCATCTGGCAACGTGAGATTAAATGGTTGCATGCATGAGGTAAAAATTCTGAGAGACACAGGTTCTAGTAGCACCCTCATGGTGAATCCTTACACTGAGTGCCCACCTGGCGAACCAGTTGTAATGAGAGGTGCTGGAGGCCAGTTTTATGCATACTTGGTAAAAGGCGAAATTGAATGTGAGTTACTACAGGGTGAGGCCACCATAGCTTTGTGTAGGTCCCAAGATATCCCTGTGCCTGGGGTAACACTCCTTTTGGGGAATGATGTAGCAGGTGAGAAGGTCCGACCAGACCCCATTTTGTCACTTTCCCCTGTTAACGAGCCACTAACCGGTGAGCTCGAAAAGGAGATGCCAACTGTTTTCCCTGTGTGTGCTGTCACACGTTCAATGTCTCAAGTAGCAGTTCCCTCAGACCGAAATGTACCGAATGTAAGAGTTGATGAAAGGGATGATGAGAGTGTGAATGATGCTCCAACTGTGCCTGATGATGTGACTGAGGTGGATTTATCTGACACCTTTATGGCTCATCTTGACCCTAACGATGACTATGAAACCCCTCCAAATTGTCCTAGTGGCCTGGTAGAGCTACAGAGAGATGATTGTGAATGCAAGGAGTTAGCTGCCAGGTCCGTGAGTGAAGAGGAATGTGAGAAGGAGGGTGGTGAATGTTTCTACCTCAAAGGAGGAGTATTGTGGCGAAGATGGAGACCGCCACACAGACCAATCGATGACGGGGCTTGGGACATCCATCAAGTAGTAGTCCCCAAACCTTGTTGTAGAGATATCATGGAAATGGCACATTGTATACCATTGGCAGGACACCTAGGTGTGAGAAAAACTCTAGACAGAATCAGAGCCCACTTTTACTGGCCAGGAATGCGTGCAGATGTAGTGGAGTGTTGTAGAGTGTGTCACACTTGCCAGATGACAGGAAAACCCAATCAGAAGGTGCCTGTACATCCTCTGGTGCCCTTGCCCGTTTTCGAGAATCCTTTTACTCGGGTGGTAGTGGACATTGTAGGCCCATTGCCTAAGACTTCCCAAGGTAACATTTATTTATTAACTATCATGGACATGGCAACTCGCTACCCAGAGGCTATACCCTTAAGGACTACCTCTGCTCCAACTGTAATCAAGGAACTGCTCAAATTTTTCACCAGAATGGGTTTCCCCCATGAGGTGCAAAGTGATCAAGGAACTAATTTTACCTCTAACATTTTCCAGCAGTCCCTGAAGGAGTTGGGTATCGAGCATGTAAAGTCTAGCACCTACCACCCAGAGAGTCAAGGGGTTCTCGAACGATATCATCAGACATTAAAGGGAATGTTACGTAAGTATTGTACAGAGACCGGAGTTGAGTGGGATAAGGGGGTACCTTTTCTTTTATTTGCTACTCGTGAGGTTCCAACTGAATCCCTGGGTTTTTCCCCTAATGAGCTAGTTTTCGGTCACCAGGTAAGAGGTCCTTTGCAACTATTGCAAGATAGCCTAGTTGGCCAGGAGGGGAACCAAAACCTCCTCAAGTATGTTTCAGATTTCAAAACCCGGCTGAGATCCTCATGTGAGTTTGCCGCTCAAAACTTGACAGTGGCTAAAAGCTCCATGAAGAAATGGTATGACAGAAAAGCCCGTGAGAGGGAGTTTAAGCCCGGTGATGAGGTTTTGGTCCTGCTCCCCCTTTTTGGCCAACCTTTATCTGCCAAGTTCAGGGGCCCATATAAGATCATTCGGAGGGTGAGCATTACCGATTATCTAGTAACTACCCCAGACAGGAGAAAGCCCACGCAAGTATTCCATATAAATATGTTGAAGCCCTACCATAGGTCCCCTGATTCCTCTCCTCCAGATTCTCCCACTGTGGCAGTGAATGTCAGGACCTGTGAGCAGCCTGGTGCGGACAAAGTCTTCAGTTCTCTTACTGACCCGCAACAGACTGTTCCAGAGCCTGAAGGTATCCATGCAGACTTTGACTTGTCATGTAGCCTATCCAACTTTCAGTATAATTCAGTGGCTTTGAGGGAATTACCATCTAAACTATGTCATCTTCCCTCTGATCAAGCGAACCAACTAATCTGTTTTATCTCAGTCTCCCAATGTGTTCCGTGATACTCCAGGGCTCACTTCTTTGGCCGTGCACGACATCGACGTAGGGGATGCAACTCCCATTAAACTATCCCCCTACCGTGTCTCGCCACAACGCAGGAGTATACTGCAGGTCGAGCTTGACTTTATGATTTCTAATGAACTGATCACTAGGGCCTTAAGCCAGTGGAGTAGTCCGGTCATACTTGTGCCAAAGCCAGACGGGAGCCATAGGTTATGTATGGACTATAGGCAAGTCAATGCTGTCACAAAGAACGATACCTACCCACTGCCACGGATCGACGACTGCATTGACCAGATTGGTACAGCCACCTATATCAGCAAGATTGACTTGATGAAGGGATATTGGCAAGTAGCTCTCACCCCCAGAGCAAGGGAAATATCATGCTTTGTAGTCAACAATCAAGCCTTCTGCTGTAACGTAATGCCCTATGGCTTGAAAAACGCCCCAGCTACATTCCAGCGCCTCATGAATTTGGTGACTGAAGGGGTACCTGGGTGCGTTGTCTACATCGATGATATTCTTATCTTTTCAAAGTCATGGGAGGAGCATCTTTACCAACTTAGATTGCTATTCTCAAATCTTGCTGATGCCAATCTGGTGGTTAATCTTAAGAAATGCACCTTTGTAAAGAGTACGGTCCAGTATCTAGGATATACGGTAGGTCAGGGGCAGGTTGCACCTCCTCAAGCAAAGGTAGAGTCTATTCTAGAATTCCCAACTCCTAGCAGTAAGAAACATATCCAAAGGTACCTAGGCATGATTGGCTATTATAGGCGTTTCATTATAAATTTTTCAAAGTTGACAGCTCCCCTGACAGATCTTCTCCGTAAGGATGTGAAATTTGTGTGGTCCTCTGAATGTGAAGAGGCCTTTATTGCTACCAAGTATATATTATCTAATTATCCTGTACTCCGAGCTCCTGATTTTAACAGATCTTTTTCCCTGGCAGTGGATGCGAGCAATACCGGGGTTGGTGCAGTGTTGCTCCAGGAAGACGACTGTGAAGTATTGCATCCTGTGTGCTATTTCAGTAAAAAATTAAATTCTGCCCAACGTAACTATTCAGTCATTGAGAAGGAGTTGTTGGCATTAATTTTATCCCTTCAATACTTTGCTGTCTATGTGCAATCTGCCTCTGGTGCCATCACTGTATATACTGACCATCACCCCTTAAAATTTTTGCATAGGTTCCAAAATAAAAACCAACGACTGACCAGGTGGAGTTTGTTGCTGCAGGAATACTCCCTGGATGTCCAGCATATTAAGGGGGTCCAAAACGTGCTAGCCGATTGCCTATCACGTATCTAGATTACATTTACCAGGTTGGCCTCCTACAGCAGTAAGTTTAATTTAATGAGAGGATTTTGGCAATTAGCTCTCCCTTGTAGCGAGGTAAATATCATGCTTTTGTAGTGCGCTTTTAAGCCTTCAGCTGTGAGATGCCTTGCAGTTCGAATAACGCTCCAGCTACGTTCCGGCTATGTTCTGATGTGGTACCTGGAGACGTTGCCTACTTTGGGTGATATCCTTATTATATCTTCATTATAATCTTGCTGTTGCCAATCTGGTGGTGAATCTATTTATGTATTATGTTTAATATTCTGTACTATACTCCTTAAACTCTTTTCTAGGGGGGAGGTCTGACATACGGAGCCCTGTATGTTAATTTAAGAGTTAGAATTAGAGTTCAAGGAGCCAAACTACCCAAGTGGTGAAGCAGACTAGCGAGCGAACGAGCGAGTGGGCAAACCATCTCGCCCCATACCAGCTCGCACCATACCTCGATGACCGATGCTATGACGTATGATCGACGCCAGGAGCTGTGAGTGGACGACACACCTGTTATGTGATTCGAGGAGCTATGATTGGAGCGCGCACCATCACTCGCCTCCTGATTCGTTCCTACACCATCATTGTTTGGTATATAAGACCCGAGTTGTGGGCATTCAAATCAGTCTCATTTGGAGTTGGGGAAGGTGAACTTGCAGCTGGAGGAAGACGGGGTGAAGTATTATAATGGGATTGTGACTGTCAGTCAGATTATATAAATGTGTGTTAAGTGTGTTCGGTGTAAACACTTACGTTATGTTGGTTAGTGAGATATGTGATTGGGAATTAACGTGATGTGTTTAATGTGTGTAATGTGTTTAACTATTTAATTGGGAATTAACGTGAACGCTACTATTATGTGTTTAACTATTTGATTGCGAATTAACGTTAACGCTACTATTTATGTACTTAACTATTTGATTGGGAATTAACGTTAACGCTATTATTATGTACTTAACTATTTTAGTTGACTAACTTGTGGACTAAAGCAACTCTTTAAGTAATTGGGTTATGAAAAAGTAATACTATTGTTTTATATTAATACTTAAGAGTTCTTTCATTTTCTTTTACTTAAGCTTACATTGCTTAATGGTGCTTAGTACGGTGATGCTATTGTCTCGTATTAGTAATATCGCCTTAGACTAACATGGCTGTGTTAATATTACTTCTAGTGATTTTCTAAGCTGAAGAAAATTCTTTTGCTTCAAAATATTATATTTTGCTTTTCATATTATTTGAGTGAGACTTGAATCGAATCTATGAAACGATCCTGTAACTTTATTTACTCATAATCAAACTTCAATGTTACGTGGTTAAGAAATAAATTTAACTAATTATTAAATATATATCTAACTTTTTATGTGACTTTGATATTACTCCTGATGATAATAATAATATAATACTATTAACGTAAGACAAGAACCAAGAATAATTACATTAAATATAAATAAAAGGACATAGAAGAAAACTATCTATTCATTTCAAAGAGGGTAAGCGACAGAAATATTCTTACTTTAATATTTATCTTTCAAGACTTTTTATAAAATTAATAGTCCTTCTTTAGCTATAACTTATTCGGTTCATAACCATAGCCTACTAAGCTTCGGTTAAATAATAATTCTTTATAAATACTACATGACTTTAATTAGTTTCAGTATTTTTCATAAGTAAAGAGTATCAGTCAATAAAGGATACCAAGTCCTAAGATCCAAAAGGAAAGGAAGCAACAACAGGAAATTATTTTATTAGATTTTACTTTTGTTTTGCCTTCAGCTGACTGATACCTTAATATATATCTCTGTGCTATCTAGATTCATCAAGTTAACCACTTGAGGACTAAGATACGTAACAATATATATATATATATACTGTATATATATATACACACAGTATATCAGAATACAATAATCACTATTAAAGTGTTCTATTTTGTTGCCGTTACATATGCCTATACATATGCAACTGTGTATGGGCGGAGCTTATTAACTATCAATGCACTTGTTTCACTGGAGTCGTGCCCGCTGAACCAGCAAAGGTAGAGATTGTTCGAACCTGCTGCCAGTGTGTGGCTAGGACTTTGGCACAACCCTGGTCTACGACTTACCGCCGTGAGTGTACAGCACTAATTCCATCCCAATAATATCTTCCCATTGATAAATCGGATTCGAACCCGGGACCATTGGATTACCAGTTCAGTGGCATGACCACTCTACCACACCTCCCATGTGTGTGTGTGTGTGTGTGTAGTGTGCTACGTAAGTATCTGTTCTTGTGTGGGTAAGTGGGTAGGTGTAGGTGTGTAGGTAATATGGACTGACGGGCAGTAAGCATGTACAGTTATTGTGTATTAGTAGTGAGGAGGAAGACCGAGGAAAGAAGGACAATAAGGTCAGTATACATTTGACTGTAAATGTGTATTGGATGTGTGTGTGTTCGTTAAAGGGAAAAATATTGAAAAGCAGATGATTGACGTTGCGTAAAATACTAATGGTTTACTAATACCGACTACCGAGGTACTCATCATTTATGTTGGGAATCTGTCACATTTATCGTTTTGTCCAGCGTTAGGAACGCCACTGCTTTAAGTGTGCATATATATATATATATATATATATATATATATATATACTGTATATACCTGTATAATCAGTTGACCTCCAGAAAGATTCATAACACATCGTCATTATGTTATGGCTAAATATAATAAGACGATTGTATGCAGTTTGAGAAGAATATGTGTTATTCAGCGGGTCTATTGAGATCGTATTTACTCCATTGACTCTTAAAATTAGACTATAAGGTATAGAAAATCGTCTAATGGTAACCAGAATAAGATTAATATTATGTCAACATGCTGACTGGGGTAATACGTCCCTCCACTGTAGTTTCGAAGCTCCCTTAGGATTTATAAACAGAAACATCTCATGAATTATTTACCTAATATTTTCTTTTCCGTGCTTCGCCTTTGTTTTTCCAGGACTCATAATATACCAAAATAAGTGTTTTAGAATGTACAGTTACCCATACAAGTTATGATCCTCTCAGTGATCTTATACATGGAAGTATGGTGAAGAAACAGCATTGGCTGCGACAGATGTGGGAAATATAATCCCATTGATTGAATTTCGAGTGTAGTTTCTTATGCAGTGGTGGATATCTCATCTGATTAGTCAACTGATAATGGAAAAAACTACACTCTCAATTAATTCATACTTTTTAAATTTCATACGTACAATCACAACGAGGAACAAAAGTTATGTGAGTAAATATGCCAATTAAACAAGTCATTATATTCAGTGTTCCTACATAATATTTATATACCTTTGCTCTTTTCTCTTTCCAGGCGTGCTTGTGTGCAGATATAGAAGGATGATTCGGTCAGCAAGATAAACCTCTGGCCATTGTGAAGCCTGAACATTAAAACGCCTGAACATTGAATAACCTGAACACTGAAAAGCTTTGAACATTGTCGAATCTGAACATTGAAAATCCTGGACACTGAGAACCTCAACGTTGTGGAATCTGAACACCGAATATATGTAAACCCAAACATTACAAAGCCAGACCATTTAACAGCCCGAAGATTGAAAAGTTTGAACATAGTGAAGGTTGTACATTACAGAGCCCGAGCACTGAATAGCCTAAACACTGAACATCCTGAACACCCCCCCTCAACACACACCCTGAGCACATACCCTGAACACACATCCTGAGCACATACCCTTAACACACATGCTGAACTCAAAGCCTGAACACACCCTGAACACAAACCCTGAAAACACACCCTGAACACATACCCTGAAAACAAAGCCTGAACATTGAAATCAACTACGTCAATATAGTGTTCATAAATTCCCTGTGACAGTGTGGTGAACACGGTGCCTTGAACACATCATGGCATTAATTATAACGAACACTCAAGGCCCTATTCGGAAATGTGATCAGCGTATTCGCTATCCCACATCGAACGAACTCCTAAGAAATCGAATGTTTTTTTGTTTTTTTTAGAGAGAACTTTATAATTATCAGCCAATTAAATGTACCTGCTTATTGGTTACATGCAAGTGAAGTTTTACATTGTGATAAGACTAAATAGTATGGCTTAAACTTAAATGACATGATTACGAAATTGTGAAAGGAAAGCCGACTCATATATGTAGATAATGTTATTTTTCAATTTCGTTCATTAAAGTTGATACTGATGTATACCGCTGTGAGGAGCTATGACGGCCATATTCATGCATAATTATGTTTGAAGGGTAATGTATCTACCTTACCAACGAAGCCTAAGGAAATTCCGTGTTGTTTGACGAAAGTTAGTTGAATAGCTCTCCCAGTTTCTAATTGATCGACAATATTTAGTTTAAGAATGTGGTCGTAGATCCTTTGAAACACATGGAGGTATTCCGTACATCTTGGTGACCTTGTACAACTGTGAAATTATGAATTAGTGCGAAATAAAAACAAAAACAATTATATAAGTAAATAACCTAAGGTATGGATCCTGGTAATCTATTCAGATGTTGTTTAGTTACACAGACCACATGGTGCAAATGAGGTGATCCGGCACAAAAATATTTAACGGTTCATCCTCATATAGCAAATGCTTTATTAGTAGATCATGAAGCTATGATTTGGGGTGAATGTAGAATCCTGCGAAGTGGTTCTGATGGTGAAATAAACTGTAAAGCTATAAATCCACAAATAGGACTATAACGTTATACCTTATGTTGTACACATTGTGAATCTATAACATTTAGTGAACTGATAAAACTGAAAATACGAGTTCACTTGTAAAAATGTTACATGTTGAACACATAATTATAAAGCTGATTTGTTTAAACTAAAAACTGTACTGTTCAACCACGATCACCAATACAACTGTGAAACTATGAATCTTGGTGAATATATGATCCGAATGTGTTGTTAGATCAGTAGATATTTTACATGCTGGACATAATATAACCGATGATGTGTTTAAACTAGATAATGTACTGTTTAACTATGACCACTAATAGCATTGTTAAACTATTAATTTTGGTACATTAGTGAAAGTGTGATGTTAGTGCAGTGTGTGGTGACAACAATGATAGAGTGATGACTAGTTAGTGTTGTGGTGATCAGCTTGGAGGTGGTGAACAGTCAGTATGTTGCCAAGAAAGACACTCATCGTCACCACCACCTCCTACACCAGTACCATAACCACCATCATCACCCTCCTCGCTGCCGCATATATAGGTAGGTGTCTTGTTGACTTAGTTTTTAATATTTAAAGCTCTCAGTAATATAATGGTCTATAGATTTACCATATTTTATACTTCATTGCTATACAGTAGGCCTACGCTTCATTACCTGGATAAATGCATTGTATGGGACGTTATGTAAAGCACTGTTTAAAACAATAACACCTTTTCAAGGGCTTTGGCGCCGACATTGTGGGTAAAACATTAATTAGGCCCCCTACTGGCATAATAGATGCTGATATCAATAAGTCACACGGAAGGAGAGGGAGGGGACCAATCTTGTATACCACGGCAATCCTAATTAGATGCTTCTCTACTGGTGGAGGCTATCATTTAAAATACTTGGATAATAGGTAAAAATGCAATTACACCAAAAATGAAACTTAAACAAAAAACTAAAACCCTCAAAACTAAAACTAAATAAACCATGAAACTTAGGAGAACAAAACTTGATACTGACCGTGTATTCTTTCATTTTATTTTTGCTATACGATTTAAATGGACACCGTTCTATACATACAATTTACACAGCTAAACAAATTAACATAATTAAAATATGATTGTATACAGGTATACGATTTTATACTATATGATTGTATTCAGCTTAAGAAGGATGTCGAGCAATCAAAGGAGTAGTATTTATCTGAATTATCCCTCAAACAGATTCTCTCTAAGATTGTTAAAATCAGCAAATAATAACCAGCATAATATAATAGAATCCATAGTGGTATGCACAAAAGGTTAACACTGGTCGTATTAATTAGTTATAATTTGATACAAAACATCGTAGATTACCAAGACAAATATTTGTGACTCGTTTAAAAGGCCACTTGGATGGAATTACTAACTAGAGTAAGAAAGCGTACACAAATAAATAGGAATGTAATTTGTGTAGATTAGTTAATGTTTTGATATTAGGAATGGTTGGTAATGTTTTGGTTTCAGTGTTTATGGTGATAAAGGCAATGTGTATTATTTAGCAGCTAATAAAAGGTGCAAAAGATGTGAAGTGAATAAATGGAAAATTAAAAGGGAACTAGGAGGATATTACAGGTACAGTCAGAAACTGCAGTTTCCGAGACCACCTCGATAGGGCCCGGATATGTGGAGCTCATCGTTTCTGGACGACAGCCCACTTTAGAGTAACTACCACAAGGTCGCATACCTATGAATAATTATGTGTTTCTTGACACATTTGTAAGAAGTCTTTATTGAATCAAGTGCAGTCGATAGTATGCATATATAGTGAACACATGAATTGGGGTAAATAAAGTGAATGTGGTTAAGTGTTAAAATGCCATGGAGTCTTTGAAACTCTGATGTTCGAATCCCAGTAGGGTTTTTAAGGATGAATTTTGTTCTTCCATCAAAAATATATATATATTTTTTCCTTTTTTATATGGACCTTTTGTGTGGTGTTATTCTCTGGCTGGAATGGTCGGTAGAATACTAACCACATTATGTGGGCAACTGTACTCCGAGAGTTATTTTTAATCTGAAATTTGTCTATGATCTGCGTTCTACGGTACCGGTACTTCTCTTCTTATATACATCGTCTTGGCATTGAGGGACTTGGCCACACCATACATCTTAATTATTTCTCCATTGGTCTGGATTCCTTATATTGTAGTTTTTGATACGTGAAAGGCTATCGATAGATTATCGTAGTACCATATGTATTGGCTTATATTGACTATATACCGGGTACTCCATTCTCTCTTTAGGGGAAGTTTTCTGTTTCTTTCCTACACCCACTCAAGCTTTAGAAAGAAAAAAAACAAATATATATATATACAGTATATATATATATATATATATATATATATATATATATATATATATATATATATATATATACATATACAGTATACTGTATATATATATATATATATATACATATACAGTATACTGTATATATATATATATATAAATAAATGTGTATATTTCGGTAGAAATTTGTTTTCCGGTCAAAGACCGATTCCTCCTAAGTTGCAGGCTCGTCATGATGCTATCCCTGGCCATGAAAACTTGGCATCTGAAATCCGAGAAATGTCTTAAAATTTACGAAGAAATGGGGCAAAACGTTTTAAGATTGCCAAACTAAATTGGCGAACGTCATAATATATCTAATGGGGATAAACAGGAGGGAGAAGGCGGGTAAACAAAAACAAAACTGTAATTATTTCTCCATTGGCCTGGATTCCATATATTGTAGTTTGTTATACGTGTAGGCCTATCCTGTATTCCCCTAGCCTTAATCTCTATTAACCCCTTGAGGATCATGACGCGTTTTAACAGCTTGTTCTGGCTATTATTAGATGATTTTATGCAGCTTAGGAAGGATCTGTGGGAGTTAGAAGGGTACAAACTGGCCCAATTTCCCCTCTGATTTCCATATACCCTTCCTTATCTGTAAATATAGTTTAATGATAGACAGAATAAGTTGTTAAAATGCGTCATAATCCTCATGGGGTTAATAATTGACTTATAACTTCATTCAAAATCCCTTTAACCCCTTCAGACTCATATGACGCAGAGGTTCCCAGATTAGCAATAAGAAATGGAGTTCTCTCACTCTTATAATTACCTCTCCAAAATTAGTTTTCTGCCCACAGCTAACTCAAAGACAACTGCAGAGGTTGAAGTAACTAAACTAAATGTTTCTAAATACCCCTGATGGTAACAAAGGCTTTAAAGTATCCCTAATGGGCTCAAAATCGCGTCATATGTCGGAGAGGGTTAAGGTGTATCTATAATTCCAACCTATTACTATTATACTTTGATTAACTTGTCTCAAATAGCACAATGCCACAAAGCAACAAGATATACACACTTTACTAAAGCAATTACAATAACATGTATTCGTTAAGTATCTGTAATGAAAGAATACGTCAGCTGGTACCTTAGAAAACCAAAATGCTGCTTTCATTACTCCATCGATTCCTACTGTCGATGTTCTTCCTAAGTTACTCCATTGATTCCTACTGTCGATGTTCTTCCTAAGTTACTCCATTGATTCCTACTGTCGATGTTCTTCCTAAGTTACTCCATTGATTCCTACTGTCGATGTTCTTCCTAAGTTACTCCATTGATTCCTACTGCCGATGTTCTTCCTAAGTTACTCCATTGATTCCTACTGTCGATGTTCTTCCTAAGTTACTCCATTGATTCCTACTGTCGATGTTCTTCCTAAGTTACTCCATTGATTCCTACTGTCGATGTTCTTCCTAAGTTACTCCATTGATTCCTACTGTCGATGTTCTTCCTAAGTTTATCATTATGGTTTAACCCTATTAGGTCCTATGGAAGTCTTCTTGAAACCCCCCTGCTTTGCTCCATTATTATTGTGCTTTAAAGACAATTCAAATTTGTAATTTAAAGACAATTTTGCGATAATAAGGCGCAAAGAGAACCTGATTAGCTGCACAAAATACTATATATCCGTAATATGAATGGTAAAATACCGTAAAGTATGTCTTTCCAAAACTGACGTCGATATTACGTTTTTAAGGAGAGGTTGTAGTATTTTGTTTGGGCCCCCTTCTCCCAATTAGTTTTGAAATGTTTAATACATGTGCCCATTAGTTTGGCGAATATTAGACCTTTCGCCTCATTTCTTTGCAAATTTTAAGATATTATGGGGTAGGCATATGTGCCTGAATATATTCTGTACATACATACATTAAGATATTTCGTGCCATTTAGGTTTCGATTTTCTTACTGGCGACCATTAGCTAACCCACAATGTAAGAGGAATCGGCGTTTGGCCTGGATATCTTTCTATCTTGAAAGGGAGGTCTTAGGTTTTGTGTTTATACCTGATAAGAGGTCTAGGGAACACACTCCTCTCCCCCTTAACTTATATGTATTTCTAAATTACGGCAATAAGACAACACATTAGGGGAGGTGTGGCGGAGTGGTCTTGCCACTGGCCTGGTAATCCAAAGGTCCCGGATTCAAATCCCGATGTATCAATGGGAAGATATTATTGGGATGGAATTTGTGCTGTACCTAGTATCAGTGCATTACCACAAAGCCCACCGAAACGCTAATAAAATACCCTCATTGTTCCCTGATTAAATAGCACTGTATGAATATTCCCATATTCAAAATATGCTATAGGGGTGCAATGCCTGGTGAGTTAGCTGCTCAACAGGTGGCGTTGTGTGTGTGTAAGAGTGAGAGTCCGAGTGTAGGGGGTGAGACAGTGAAGCACGGGAATGAGGTGGCTTCAGAGATGGGGTCGCTTCGGACCATGAGTGAGCACCGTGACTCATGTGAAGGCAAGATGGCAGGTGCTCGTTGTACTCTACGTGCTTCACATGCCTCACTCCGTAGACTGGAACAAGACCTCAAGGGCTTCACTGCTCATTGTACAGCTGTGAATGCCCAGGCTCTCAGCCTATGCCCGAGAGGGAGTAAGTTGGAATGTAGAAAAAAATAAAAATAAAATAAATACAAATATATAAATATATATATATCTATTATATAGAAGTGTTGAGGGTTAGGTATGTTTGTGAATGTTTAAATTACAGTATTATGTTGACAATATTGCTGCCTGTTCTGTAACCTTAAAATATAGTGTTACAACTGTATGCAGCGAACAATGTATACAAGTTGTGTTCACTAGGACAATATTACGTGTCAACCTTGATTTATGAAATAAGAGGATAATGGGTTAACTATTAGGATATGGTAAGAGGTATTGGAACCGACTGAATGAGAATACTACACCTTAATGAGAATGAACTTAAGTGTAGTGGACAATGTTTCACTCATATATGTTTTATCGGTTTAGTTTTCTAAGAGGGCATTTACGATTGTTTGTTTTATTGCCCTACAGTATCATACATACATTATATACTTTGCTGTGTGATGGGCCTGTACTTGCGGAAGTTCCTATTAAGGGAGATTCCCCTCCCACTCACAGAGTACTTCCATCATTATATCGTTATTTTCCTTTGGAAACCGATGTTATATTTATTTATTTATTGTGTATTATTATTTATAATTTTGTGTTGTGTTACATTATTCAGGAGGCCAAACTGATGCACAGAATGCGAGGGTTAGGTTAGGTTGTCAGGGCAGGTTAATGCATGCAAGTCGGCAAGGCGCTAGAGGATGTAAGCCCCGGGATCATTGCCACTGCCCCACACTACACTCACAACAACACTGCGGCCGTTAGAATTATCGGAGGTGAATGAGGTTGCCACCAACGGTTTTATCGTATGGTAACTTATCGGACTTACTGAGCTCATATGACGCAAAATCGCGTCATAAACTTATTGGAGAGGTATAGAGATAAGTCCATATGACGCGATCGCGTCATATGAGTTTTTGGTTCACTCTCCCATATGACGCGATCGCGTCATATATTTCTGAGGGAGTTAAAGGTTGTATGATGGAAAAGTTACTACTGTATCAATTTACTCAGTCACATTAAAGCTTGTATAAGCGAAACGTTGTCCAATACAATACAATGTTCAATTGTCTTCACGGTTTATTATCTTCAACTATTAGGGTAGCATTTAGAGACTGCGTTACCATTAATTTTGTTATATATGTATGAAGACAAAAGGCAGAGCTGCCTGTAATTAGTCTACCCCTCAAAGCATTGAAAGAATTATAGAGAGCCAAACTTAAGGTACGTTATAGCCAAAATGTCTGGTCACGCAGAGTTTGAAAGAGCCTAAGTCATAGGATGAGGAAAAGACAGATTGAGGGAGAGTGTTCCAGAGTGTACTCGTTGAGTGGAGGACAAACTAAGATAATCGATTCACTTACCTCATGCCTAGCCTAGAGTATTACTTATCATGAGTTACTTAATGAAGTGCCATGAAGAACAGCTGGAAAAAACGGCAATACGAACAAAATCTAATTAGCTGGCATGAGCAGTACATACCAGTGTATCTTCATTAACACATAATTAGCTGGCATGAGCAGTACATACCAGTGTATCTTCATTAACACATAATTAGCTGGCATGAGCAGTACATACCAGTGTATCTTCATTAACACATAATTAGCTGGCATGAGCAGTAAATACCAGTGTTTCTTCATTAACACATGATTAGCTGGCATGAGCAGTACATACCAGTGTATCTTCATTAACACATTATTAGCTGGCATGAGCAGTACATACCAGTGTATCTTCATTAACACATTATTAGCTGGCATGAGCAGTACATACCAGTGTATCTTCATTAACACATTATTAGCTGGCATGAGCAGTACATACCACTGTATCTTCATTAACACATTATTAGCTGGCATGAGCAGTACGTACCAGTGTATCTTCATTAACACATTATTAGCTGGCATGAGCAGTACATACCAGTGTATCTTCATTAACATATTATTAGCTGGCATGAGCAGTACATACCAGTGTATCTTCATTAACACATTATTAGCTGGCATGAGCAGTACATACCAGTGTATCTTCATTAACACATTATTAGCTGGCATGAGCAGTATATACCAGTGTATCTTCATTAACACATTATTAGCTGGTATGAGCAGTACATACCAGTGTATCTTCATTAACACATAATTAGCTGGCATGAACAGTACATACCAGTGTATCTTCATTAACACATTATTAGCTGGCATGAGCAGTACATACCAGTGTATCTTCATTAACACATTATTAGCTGGCATGAGCAGTACATACCAGTGTATCTTCATTAACACATTATTAGCTGGCATGAGCAGTACATACCAGTGTATCTTCATTAACACATTATTAGCTGGCATGAGCAGTACATACCAGTGTATCTTCATTAACACATTATTAGCTGGCATGAGCAGTACATACCAGTGTATCTTCATTAACACATAATTAGCTGGCATGAGCAGTACATACCAGTGTATCTTCATTAACACATGATTAGCTGGCATGAGCAGTACATACCAGTGTATCTTCATTAACACATTATTAGCTGGCATGAGCAGTACATACCAGTGTATCTTCATTAACACATTATTAGCTGGCATGAGCAGTACATACCAGTGTATCTTCATTAACACATTATTAGCTGGCATGAGCAGTACATACCAGTGTATCTTCATTAACACATAATTAGCTGGCATGAGCAGTACATACCAGTGTATCTTCATTAACACATTATTAGCTGGCATGAGCAGTACATACCAGTGTATCTTCATTAACACATTATTAGCTGGCATGAGCAGTACATACCAGTGTATCTTCATTAACACATTATTAGCTGGCATGAGCAGTACATACCAGTGTATCTTCATTAACACATTATTAGCTGGCATGAGCAGTACATACCAGTGTATCTTCATTAACACATTATTAGCTGGTATGGGCAGTACATACCAGTGTATCTTCATTAACACATTATTAGCTGGCATGAGCAGTACATACCAGTGTATCTTCATTAACACATAATTAGCTGGCATGAGCAGTACATACCAGTGTATCTTCATTAACACATTAGCTGGTATGGGCAGTACATACCAGTGTATCTTCATTAACACATAATTAGCTGGTATGAGCAGTACATACCAGTGTATCTTCATTAACACATTATTAGCTGGCATGAGCAGTACATACCAGTGTATCTTCATTAACACATTATTAGCTGGCATGAGCAGTACATACCAGTGTATCTTCATTAACACATTATTAGCTGGCATGAGCAGTACATACCAGTGTATCTTCATTAACACATTATTAGCTGGCATGAGCAGTATATACCAGTGTATCTTCATTAACACATTATTAGCTGGCATGAGCAGTACATACCAGTGTCTTCATTAACACATTATTAGCTGGCATGAGCAGTACATACCAGTGTATCTTCATTAACACATTATTAGCTGGTATGGGCAGTACATACCAGTGTATCTTCATTAACACATTATTGCGTGTCAGTCTAGATTGTGAACTTTTGGCAGGTCTGCAACCCGCCCCTGGTATAATGAGAACTAATAGTCGGGTCATCTGTTGCCTCATGCTCAAACAGAGTTTTTTGTGTTTCGCCTGTCAACGATGCAAGGAAGTGAAGGGTTGGAAATTGAGATAGAAATATAATTTTCTGACACAAGAAGCAAATAATGAATGTTACCATTCTATTACCTATTACAGCAATGCTGTAGCTCATTGGGTGTGTGAGAGTTATCTCTCGTATAAGACACTTGTTTACTTAAACTATGGGGGGGGGGGAGAGAGAAATTCACACTTTAAAATTGTGTGTTGATATCCAAAAGAAGTGATACACGTACATATCAGGAAAGCAAACCAGGGCAATGTTGATTCAAGACTAAGTTGACTGTGAGAGGAAATACAGGATATTTGTACACAAAGTTGTGTTGCTTTGGCTATTTAATAATTTCCATATATATATATATATACAATATACTGTATATAGCGGTATATATATTATCAAGATTATTGTATTTATTATTTATTTGTTTATGGGTAGGGATGGGTGGATATTTTGGAATTTGTAAAATTAATTGGTAGAAAGGATTACATTGAACCCTGAACTTACAATGCATTTGAATAATCTCTAGGTAGGTAGCTAGGTAGAGAGATTTCCAGAACACTGTTTGTGTTGGGGGATTTAAGATGTGTGCATTACGTTCAGGGTTGTGTAGTCGATTTAGTTTACATACACCCACATGTACACACATGCACACATACATACAGGTACACACACACACATACACAATCACAGACTCTCTCTCTCATACACAGACACCGAATGTGTATATTTGTTGGCTATACTATACAGTATATGGTATCCTAAAGGAGTTTATGTTATATAATAGGCAGATTAGTAATGTAAGAAATTTATATAATTATTTGTTAACATTTGAATTTAGAGGTTATCGTTACTATAGCTTAAATATTATTTAGTTGTTGCCCTTGTATAGTTTGTTAAATGCATTATATATTATCGATACATATGGTGGATTTTTTGTTTTGTTTTATGTATTTATTATTTTACATATATATATATATATTATTTTGTTTGTTTTTGCTGTGATATATCATTACTATGCTCCCGAAAACAATGTCATATCTAGTCAGATAATTTCAACTGATTTAATGTGCCATACATTGTTGTGAAACATGATAATGATAATAAATACAAAAAACTAAAAATATGCATAATATGTACGTTATATCGAAAGGCGCAACACTCCCCAGCACTTAACTTTAAAGAGCTCGTCAGTACAAAACAGTCCCTAACTTCTGACTCACTTTTTTTAAACTTAATAATTCTGGGGGTTGAAATTTGGTAACTTAATTAGCAGCCCCTCTACGTGCCAGCTTGCTTTTCTGTATGGGAGGAATTCTAGGTGTTGTATTACATTTGTAATTTAGTTATGATAGCATTCGTTTATGTATACTGTAGTTCCTCAATTTAGTTCTGTTCCTCTTTGTGATCCTATGTATGAAAGTAAAATTAGTATAAATACATCGCTAGTGTGGTTTATTTTTAATGTCCCTAGTCAGATGAGTTAACCACTGTATAAAACATTTTGACTCATAATCGTATTATATTTCCATTTATAAGATCATGGATAGGAAGAGAACTTATGTGGGCAACTGTATATATGAGTATGTTGGTGTAAATTAGATTATTCCTAGCATTGAACTGCTACATTTAGGTACATGTGGTGTACATTATTAATACACAAGTCATGCCTGTTGTAAACTTTTTTTAAACCAACCTTCGTAATATACACATCATTTAAATAATGCATGCTAAGTGTTGATTAAGTTTGGGATATCTTAGGAAACTTAAGGTCATATTACATCTAACTATTCATTCATTTATTAATGATTCATTATATCCAACTCTCATATAATTTTAAGGTGTTTTAGTTACAGTGTCCATATATTTATGTGGGGGACTGTACATGGAGGTCATTCACTCCTTTGAATTCATTGCAACTTCTGTACTTCTATCTGTCACGTCAGTCATGATTCCCACACAATGAAAGCTTACTCTTGCACTTCTGATCCTCTCTCCATACATGGATCACGTGGATAGAAATGTACTGGGAAATGTCCACAAGGTTTAAGGTGTGGCAGTGAAGGGGAGGTGAGAGGTATTGGAGGTGTATAGAGGTTAGTAAGAGACAAGCCTCAGACATAACAGGAGGTCTAAGATAGAACCTTGGGCAACACAACAGCCCAGAGATTCCATCTCAATTTAGGGAATTCTCTTATATATATTTTATTTGTACATCTGTATAAATCTTTCATTTGTTACTTGAATAAATATCAAAGTTGGTTTGGATACCACATTCTATAAAATCCCCCTTTACCTATACATAACATGTATAAAGTATAAGTGGGATGGTGGCGGCGATACAATTAACTACCTAATTAATATATCAATCAACGAGCAGGAAACGAGAGCTGAGATCAACCTACACTTCAACCTACAACTTCTACAACATCAACCTAACATATAACTCATAAGGACATCGACACCATTAGTCATCCTTACTAAGAGTTAATAGTTAACCCTTTTAATAAACTTAGGATCGTACCTCAAAACGTCCTAATCTTTACACTTTACTTATAGTGACTGTCAAAAGTAATTTGTAACATATGGTGTGCTTGCGGTGGTCTTCATTAACTGAATTGTTAACTGAGGCGACTACACCACGTTCCTTCGAAGAATTCCGGTCTACACTACCTTTTATCCAGTTTCTCTACTGTTCCTGGGATCAAGTGATCTTGTTAGTCTCTGTTAAAATATCCAACCACAAAATATCACTATTCAATCGTTAGGTTAATGCACCTAGCAGCTCTTCATTCATTCAACTTTCCACGACGATTCCGGTGTGGGCATCCCACGAGTAGGATCAGTTGGCTGCCAGGAGACGACGTTGGTGAGAAGGGGACTCTCTACGTCAGCAGAGCGGACTCAGTAGTGGCTGACTACTCAACCCTGACCTGCTCAACCACACTTACTCCTAGCTGTGAATGCTGTAGGAAATCGTCTATCATTCAACACTCATAAAAGTGCATTTAAAGGTGTGTACAGTGAACATGAAACATCTATAATATTGTTTCACAGTCATTTGCTTTTACGCTTCTTACACATATCTAGCGAAAGAAATTCAATTTTGTAATTATGACTCATAAGGAGAGCTTCTCTGGACATTGTATGTTTTCTAACACATGTCAAGTCGTCAGTGACATGGCAGTCACTTTATCATATCATTCAGTCACGGTTCCAAATTATCGTCATGTCACTTCATCTCGGTATACTGATATGGACGTGAGGTGTGCGAGGTGTGGTTTACGCCCTCCTGACACGCTCTCCCGTCATAAGTCAGTAAACAGTCAATCACTCAGTCATTCATCGTGTTTCTCACTTTTCGATGGGTATAAGTGTGTGCGATATGGGGTAATTTCCTGATGTAATTATTACATTTGTATTCCTAAGTGTTAAAATTGTTTTAGGACTTTAACCCTTTGGCCGCGGCCTATTTTGGACTATTTAGGGCATATTTAGACACTCCTGAATGATAAATCAAGCATCTGCATTAAATGAAGTGTATTCTGCCGAAAACTAGGCGAGAATAGCTTCAAAATGACACCATAACGGGCCCCGTACGTGGTCTGGTTCACCCGCAGTGGTGCCAGTCAAACGCGGGAAACCCGCTATTATGTAACATTCGCTCGCATGGCTACACTGTTGAGAGAGACAGAGAGAGGCCCGCGCGAGACACACTCAACATCAGTGAGCCGCTCGGTGCTCTGAGGGTCGGAGGTGGGCCTCTTACGCTCCCGCCCACTGACACTCAATTTTTACGGTTTTTACAGGCTTTTAAAGCCTGGAAATTTCTGTAACTTGCCAGGACGTTCCGGAATGTCACCCGCAGTGAAAGGGTTAAGGAATTAAATTTCCAAGTCAGTTACCACTTTTTGTCTAAAGTTTTCTTTCACCCAGCAAGTTGAATTATGTGATTTGGGTTTAATTTTCATTTGGGAACATTCTGTTGTTTTAAAGTGATTTTAGTGTTCATTAATTACAAAACATTCTTATTTATTTTTCCAAGTGCTCGAGTTACTTAGGCCTAAATGTCGATTTCGATTTTGTCTTGCTCGAGGCTGCCAAGGTAATTGAGCATCTTTGTTTCATTTCTTATAAGTGCGTTATTTCAACATCTATAATTATGTACGTACATTGTAATTTTGTTTTACTTAACATCAATTTTGAATTTCTAACGAGTTTGAGATTCCATCTTAATTGTTGATTTCTTTCACTCGCTAGCATATTGTATTTCTTCTAGTAACACGATGGTCGATAATATTTGTTTTTCATTGGATGCGAGTTTTGTAAAGATTCATTTTCGGGTTTTAATAACATGTTTGTCCAAAATGTGTGGACTCTGCCGAAATACACTCGTTTAAGATGTTTTTATTCGAGTTTTATTTGAATTGAACTTGGAAGTTTGATTGACTGACATTTTCATGGAGTATTCTTTTTGGAATCGTTCAATTATAACTTTTTTTCGTTCAGTTTTTATGACGATTTTTTGGGGGAGCTAAGTTAATGTTCCTTACATTTTGTTTTGCCCATTTAAGTGTATTCGTGTCTGCCTATTGGTTACAGTCAAAGGCTGTATATTTCGGTAAATTTTCGTTCGCTAATATTGTGGCACTATTGTTGTTAATGAGGATAATTATTTCCTAAGTTGAAATGTTTTCCCCTCACGTTTATTTTCGAGTTATTTTTTTTTGAATCGCGAGATATTTTTAGTCATGTGTTTTCCATTTTTTTATAACGAGTAACTTACTATACAATTGGATGTTCTCGAGTTGAATTAAATGTTTAATTTCCGTAGACTTTCTCATTCCATTCTATAGAATACGTAAGATTTCATTCTTTGGATTGTTCATTCATATTTTCATTTTCATTGCCCAACAGAGAGTTAAAGGTGGTGATGCATGAATTAACACATTTACTTTTTATCATGGTTGAGAGGTTCTAAAGGAGCTACTACATAACTGGTTATATATGATTTACCAAAAATATCACTCCGTAATGGCAAAAAAAAACATTATTAACAACACGCACTGGCAACGATGTGTGACGTCACACCCGGAATAGAGTGCGAAAATATTTGGGAATGAATTAATTTCACGTCAGTCACAGGCAGTGGCTCCTCACCCCTCGTCAGGAGCGGTTATGTTTGCCGAACCGCTGTGTGGTATTTGGGTGTTTTAGCACACCTGGACCATGTATGTCTCTTCATAAATTTCCTGAGGAAGAACAGTATGTCAGAAAATGGTATGTTTTTGTCAACCAGACACAAATTTGGAATGAAAAGCCAAAGTCTAGCTGTAGGCCTAGGCTATGTGTAGCTTACTTTACGTTTCGAGGAAAGTGCATTCATTAATAAGCACCAGGTTACAATGGGCTTGGCAAAGAGAATACATTTAAAGAGTAATTCTGTTCCTACAATCTCCACCCACAAGATACCTGCAGCTCTAATCGCTCTTCAGCTACCATAGCCTATTGCTAAACCATTCACCATTGCAGAGGCCAGCAGCAAGGAAACGTCAAATTCAATGTGGGTAGCATTCAAGGAGACTACTGCAGTACTTATCTCTGACCGGGTATAGGCTATCCTGTGTTTACTATACCCTTTTGAAATTACATTAGCCTAACCTAACAACCTTACCTAACCTATCCTAGTATAATGGGTGGAGGCTGCCGCCCCCACACCCACGCTGTTTAACTTCTTTGACTTAGATTTTTGGTGTATTTGTATGTGAAGTGGGTATTGTTTTCAATTTATCGATAACGAAAATCCTCCATGAGGACTATATGGCGAATCTATTGGTGCCTATTTTCCCTAATAAATTGTTTCTCATAACGCTGCAGTAGTGTTGTTTAAAATAACCCCTAGGCTAAGGCTAGTGCAGTTTATGATATTTAGGCTACTAATCTTTCGCAGTAGCCTATAAGGCCTAGGCTACTGGCTAGGTCCAACGATTGAATTATTAGCCTATTATTATTATTACAGCTAGCCTAGGTGAGCCTATGGACAACTTATGATATTGGTAAATTTCTATAAGTGCACCATCATGACTTTTTATTAGTAGGCTAAACATAGACTTTTCTGGGGAAGGATATAGGGGATGGAAGTAGATTCCGGGCGTAGGTCGTCATGTTTACATAGGGCGATCGCCGCGGTTAACTTCGCATCTATTTTGACGGCAATTTTGTTTAGGTTTTTTGCCCACTGCTGGCAATATACAGTATATGATGATGACAATATGTCATGAGGGGGTGAGCCCTCAACATATTATTGTATCCAAAGGCAGTCAAAATAGATGGGAACATGCTGGCAAAGGTTCGACGCCACTACGCGCAGTGTAAACAAGGCTGGCGGTACGCCCGAACTCTACGTTCTACCCGGATATAGTATCCGGATGTATGGGCCGACGGTCGGCATGATTACATAGGTCGATCACTTGCGGTTAAGTTCCCGTCTATTTTGTTCTGTTGTTTGCCCCCTGCTGGCAATATATATGAAGATGACAACTGGCAATTATAAGTCATGGGGTGGTGAGAGGGGGCAAAGTCCCCCCTCAACTTATTATTGTAAACCATGTAAGTCAAAATAGACAGGAACCTGATCACGAGCGTCTGTGTAGTGTAATCAAGGCGGGCGGTTTTACGGTATACCTGCATACTACATCCTTGCCCTTTCTGCTATGTTTTCATGCTAGGCCTATGTGTGTATTTTGATTATTTCGTACTAGTCTAGAAGTGTTGGTGGATTGGTGCCAATTTATCACTATCCTATATTTTCGCCGTGAACACAATTTCTGGTACTGTACTCCTACCTGTAAAGCAGAATGTACATCCCTGGGCCCTGGCACTAGCCTAGTCCATTACCTAGGTACGGTACTAATATGTGCACAGGCGCCTGTAAGAGTAAAGACTGTGATAGATCCGCCACTTCTTGTGTTTGAATCCCAGTTTTGTTGACTATCTAGCCGATCCTGGCGATCCGTTCATACCAACTCGTGCGCGGGATTATCATATCTGTCTTTTGTTGATGCCCCCTAATGGCAACATAGATGATGATTACACTAAGTTCTGAGGGGGTGAGTGCCTCCCCTCAACCAATCTTATAATGATTCAGATCTCTGATTAGGCCCCCTTGAAAGAAAAACGAAACTGAGCAAAATGCTACCTCGACTTTGTGCGATTTGCTTACTTTAGGGTAAATCAAGGCAAGAATGTTAAGTGCGGGCGTACCACCAGCCTTGTTTACACTCACCCCCCCATGACATATTGTCATCATCATATATATTGCCAGCAGGGGGCAAATTACCGAGAAAAAAAAAATCGCTGTAAAAATAGACGCGAACTTAACCACGGCGATCGACAAATGTAAACATGACGGGGGAGGCGTTGGACCTTTGCAATCATGTTCCCGTCTAATTTAAATGCCATTGGAAACAATAATATGTTAAGGGGGGGCATGCCCCCCTCACCTTCCCATGACATATTGTCATCATCATATATATTGCCAGCAGAGGCCAAATAACCGAAAACATCGCCGTCAAAATAGACGCGAAGGTAACTGCGGTCGATCGCCCTATGTAAACATGACGACCGTACGCCTGAACTCTACATCTATCCCTAAATCAATTGGCCTACGTTATATTTGGTTAGTTTTAGGTATATCTAGCGATCCGCCTTCAGTCGTGTGTTTACACTGAGGAACGGATGATGTTCGAGTGTGGATCGACCCGCATATATCGTATTTTATGTCTATATTACATCTCGTAACTACAAAACTTAACGAGTTTCCGTAGTTATGTACTATTCAAATAATTCACTTCCCTCGAATTGCTTTCCACAAACTTACAATCTACAAATGTTTAAATCCAGTTGTTACAAACATTTTATGAATGGAGGATGCCTTTAGGCACATGGACCTTTTTGTTTTATCTGTGTTTTTCCTTCCTCCGTTCATTGTCTCTTAAAAAAAAAAAAAAAAAAAAAAATATTAAAGGTTTGGACAATGTGTTTTTATCCATTTTCACTCGTTAAACGTCTTAACCCCTCATTTTCTCTGAGCTTCAAAGCCATCGGGAAGGATGTAGTATCCGGGCATACAGTCGTCATGTTTACATAGGCCGACAGTCGATCGCCAGCGGTTAAGTTCCCGTCTATTTTGACGGCTATTTTTTCTGTTATTTACCCCCTGCTGGCAATAGATATGATGATGACAATAAGTTATGGGGGGAGTCAACCTATTATTGTAGCCCACGGCAGTCAAAATAGACGGGATCGTGATAGCGAGCGTCCGTGTTGTGTAAACAAGACGGGCGGTATGCCCGAATACTGCATCATTGCCAAGCCCTCCCAACTTGTTCTGTTTTTGTTTTAATATTCTCGGTGTAATGGGCCCGTATATTACTGATTTATAGGTTTTTACCATAATATTCTACTTGAATATACAGATACACCAGGTTTTTAGTTAAAAAAAAAGTAAATAAAAAATAAAACTGGCCAAAGTAACTACATTTTTACCGATCATTTATCTCTTGATGAAATGCTTCATTATACATATGTGCTGTCCTCGATACTGGAACTGCAGTGGGGCAGGCTATGAATATTAGGAAAAATATGGGGAAGGATGTAGTATCCGGGCGTACGGTCGTCATGTTTACATAGGTCGTGCGGTCGCCGTTAAATTCCGTCTTTTTTGACTGCTTTTATTCTGCAATTTTCCCCCTGCTGGCAAAATATATGATGATGACAATAAGTAATGAATACTACATCTTTACCAAAATGTTGGGTTAATTTAAAGACATAGAACAATGATAATACTTAAAAAATATAAAGTTTGCTTGTGTTACTCCAAAATTGGAGAAACCTACCGGTAAGTTTTCTCAAAACTTCACTCATTTGTTGTACAGTACTGTACCAGTAATCAGTTTTTGTTTTCTTGTAAATCATTTTAAATTCACTTTCATACATAAAATTGAGTATAAATTCATGTGAGCCCCTGTATGAGGATATACTGTACTGTATTTTTTAGACATTTTGATTAAATGTAAGACTTCCCAAACTGTTGAATTTTAATAATTTCCTAGGCTTGTTGGTAACTAAATTAAAACATTAAATCATGTAAATACAAGTATAGAATGACACTTACGAAATAAAAAATATGCTTATTAAGAATTTGTTTTATCTTTAACCCTTTCATAGAAATACTAACTTATTAGATTAATGCAATAAAGAGTATATAGGTTCCCATTGTATTTCCCTTATGCGATTATCCTATAACACTGCATTTTGTTGCATTCAATATACTGGTAATAAGCACTTTTTATAGGTTCTCAGAGCATTACGGGTGAACTCCAGATATCAGCCACTGCTGATATCTAGAATCTGCCCTATGCAGATTCTAGAAAATGTTAGTGGGCTGTTAACTTAAACCCCACGCTTCAATAATCTACCAGGTATGTACAGTCATGGTCAGAATACACCTAATACAGTACAATGAACATTAACTTGTGAATCCCAGTAATTTGTCTGTGCGGTTCCAACAGTTTCCCAATATAGTTATCCTGTGTATTATAATTATCTCTACAAAAAAAATCCAGAAATTCATGACCACGACTATACATTAAGTATACGGTATAGCATAGCTTCTAATGGTAGTCAAATGTGAGACGTAAATATATACTGTAGGCTATATGTATATATATACAGTATATATATATATATATATTCTCTTTTAAACAGACGAGGTTAAAGGCAATAGCAATTTCAGCATTAAGGATTTTATTGTTACAGCTTTCAATAGTTCTAACAATTTTCCTCTGGAGTTCAGAGATGAGGTACAACAGGTTAGCAAAATTCATGGTGGATCCAACGTTTCACAAGTAAACATCTTGCATCTTCAGGGAAAGGAGAGGTAATGATTAGAATAGGGACAAGGTATCATATTTATACAAAATTCGAGGATCAAGAATAGGAAGGTGGGCGGAGCTACTGGGTGTGTGGTGGCTGTTCATTGGTGGAAGGCAGTCTGTTCGCGAGACGGGCACTAGATCTTATCGGTGGTTGGTTGTTGGCTGTGGGTGGCTGTGATTGGTTGGTGTTGTCAGTTGTGTGCTGAGCGCGGAGGCGTAAGGTAGGGGGGCATGGGGTGAGAGGAAGGGGGGCAACATGCCTGTAGCGCTTGCCTGAAGGAAGAATTTGAAGGTCTTGTGTTTGGTTGTTGATGCTGGGGTTGAGTGTTTGGATGTATAGAGCTTCTAAAATAGCTAGTCTTCTGGGGTCTGATTCTTTGTCGAGTATGGTGGTTTGTTTGTCTAGGTCGGCGCGAGTTAGGGCAAGATGGTGGGGGGCTTGATAGTGATCTTTTATAGCGCCAGATTGAAGGTGGAGGGTTAGTCGACGGGAAAGGCGAGTCTGTGTCATACCAACATAGGATAGGGGTCCACAGTCCCCAGAGGTGCAAATATGCTGATATATCACATTATCGTCTTTCGGTTGGTTGGTGGAAATGGGGTGGTTACGGAGGACAAGGTTGGAGGTCTTAGGAGATTTGTAGTAAATAATGAGTTTTATTTTATTGTCAGGGTTGGTGGGGAGGACGTTTTTGTGAATTATTGCTTTCATAATGGATTCGTCTGTTGTGTGGTCGGAAGACATGTAGTTCCTGTAGAAAAATGTAATGTCATTGGCCGGGTTGGTGCTAGGGGGGTCTTGTTTGTACCATTTTTCTAGGTGGTGGTTGATGGCATTGGTGACGTCAGTGTTGAAATACCCATTGTTGACTAGGACCTGGGTGAGCCTTTCCAGTTCATTGTGTGTGTCATTCCAGGTGGTGCAATGGGTGAGGGCTTTCCTGACATAGGCGGCGATGGTGGACTGATGGTAACGTTTAGGGCATTCACTTTCCCCATTAAGACATTGGCCATTGTTAGTAGGTTTGGTGTACACTGTAGTTTTGAAGCCGTGGTCATGGAGGGAGACAAGGAGGTCGAGGAAGGGTAGATGTCTATCGGTGGTTTCTTCGTATGTGAAGTTGAGTCCGGAGGCGGCCATGAAGCACTGCTGGAGGTCCCTGAGTTCGCCCAGGTCCTTCACCCGCACGAAGATATCATCGATGTACCTGCAGTAGACAGTGGGCCGGTGGGCAGCCAGGAGTTCCTCTTCGATAGTTCCCATGAAGAAATTGGCGAACAGGACCCCCAGGGGGCTTCCCATCGCTACACACCGTCGATTTGCTGGTACATATTCCCGCGGGGGCAGAGGAAAGGGGACTCCTTGGTACATAGTTCCAAGAGCGTCTTCAGGGCCTTCTCCGGGATGTCCAGGGGGGGGGCGTATTAGGGCAGTGGTAAACTCGACGTAGGATAAAATCTATGGTCTTGTCAACGGGCACGTTGGTAAACAAACTCTCTACGTCGAGGGAGGCGATGATGTGGTCGTTAGCTGGGGGGGCATCTCGTAGAATTTCTAGGAAGTCATAAGCAGAGTTGAGGTTGTATTGCCGAGGAACAAAAGGGGTGAGGAGTTTGTTCAGGGCCTTGGCGGTCTGGTAGGTAGCAGTAGGGATCTGTGATATGATGGGGCGGGGGGGGTTCCCGGGTTTGTGGGTTTTTATAGTACCGTAAGCATAACCTGGGGTGAATTCGCCGATGAGTTTCTTCAGGTGTACGCCATCGGCTTTGGCGTTGATAGCAGTGATGGTGGTGTTGGCTTTCCTTTTTATTTCGTCAGTAGGGTTGCGAGTGATCCTTTTGAATTTGTTTTTATCACTAAGAATGTCGTCCATTTTCCGTAGGTATTCTTCTTTTCCGTGTATCTCCAGGCAGGAGGCCTTATCAGCTCGTCGGATGATGATGTTGGGGTTCTCTTTAAGTTGTTTAAGTTGTTGAACGTGACGCCCTGCTACAGAAATGGGATGAAGAAGAAACCACCCCTAACCACATCAAAACAGAAATCAACCAAAAAAACTCCAACAACTCAACGAACAACACAGACGACAAACAGAGAACACTACCATCCAAAAACTCTCCCGTCTATATGGTGGAAACATGAAACTTCCCAAGCCAACTAAAGGATATATTAACCTCACCAACACCACCCTAACACCGGACCAAGAAGACCTCCTGAACAAAGGCTTAAATTGCCACTACATTTCCAAGCCGGGACCCCACCGAAAACGTCTTGAAATTGAAGTCCTACTGGATGACGTCCTACGATTCCAGAAAGACGGCAAGATCACCACCACCCCAGCCCTACAACCCACCCTACTAGCAGAAGCCGCCAAAACCAGGGGATCCCACCAAAGCAAGCTTCTCAACAAACACCACTTCAAAGCCACTAAACAACTTAAAGAGAACCCCAACATCATCATCCGACGAGCTGATAAGGCCTCCTGCCTGGTGATACACGGAATACACTTCTTGGAACTATGTACCAAGGAGTCCCCTTTCCTCTGCCCCCGCGGGAATATGTACCAGCAAATCGACGGTTGTAGCGATGGGAAGCCCCCTGGGGGTCCTGTTCATCAATTTCTTCATGGGAACTATCGAAGAGGAACTCCTGGCTGCCCACCGGCCCACTGTCTACTGCAGGTACATCGATGATATCTTCGTGCGGGTGAAGGACCTGGGCGAACTCAGGGACCTCCAGCAGCGCTTCATGGCCGCCTCCGGACTCAACTTCACATACGAAGAAACCACCGATGGACATCTACCCTTCCTCGACCTCCTTGTCTCCCTCCAAGACCACGGCTTCAAAACTACAGTGTACACCAAACTTACTAACAATGGCCAATGTCTTAATGGGGAAAGTGAATGCCCTAAACGTTACCATCAGTCCACCATCGCCGCCTATGTCAGGAGAGCCGTCACCCATTGCACCACCTGGAATGACACACACAATGAACTGGAAAGGCTCACCCAGGTCCTAGTCAACAATGGGTATGCCAACACTGACGTCACCAATGCCATCAACCACCACCTAGAAAAATGGTACAAACAAGACCCCCCTAGCACCAACCCGGCCAATGAAATTACATTTTTCTACAGAAACTACATGTCTTCCGACCACACAACAGACGAATCCATTATGAAAGAAATAATTCACAAAAACGTCCTCCCCACCAACCCTGACAATAAAATATAACTCATTATTTACTACAAATCTCCTAAGACCTCCAACCTTGTCCTCTGTAACCGCCCCATTTCCACCAACCAACCGAAAGACGATCATGTGATATATCAGCATATTTGCACCTCTGGGGACTGTGGACCCCTATCCTATGTTGGTATGACACAGACTCGCCTTTTCCGTCGACTAACCCTCCACCTTCAATCTGGCACTATAAAAGATCACTATCAAGCCCCCCACCATCTTGCCCTAACTCGCGCCGACCTAGACAAACAAACCACCATACTCGACAAAGAATCAGACCCCAGAAGACTAGCTATTTTAGAAGCTCTATACATCCAAACACTCAACCCCAGCATCAACAACCAAACACAAGACCTTCAAATTCTTCCTTCAGGCAAGCGCTACAGGCATGTTGCCCCCCTTCCTCTCGCCCCGTGCCCCCCTACCTTACGCCTCCGCGCTCAGCACACAACTGACAACACCAACCAATCACAGCCACCCACAGCCAATAACCAACCACCGATAAGATCTAGTGCCCGTCTCGCGAACAGACTGCCTTCCACCAATGAACAGCCACCACACACCCAGTAGCTCCGCCCACCTTCCTATTCTTGATCCTCGAATTTTGTATAAATATGATGCCTTGTCCCTATTCTAATCATCTCTCCCTCAGATGAGAGACGAGACTAGAGATTTTACCACATTTGACCAATCAGAGCCTAGTAAATCTACTTCTAACACTTAACGTAAATTTAATCATTTCTACATTTTCAAACATTAAAGTAATTTATATTATTTAACTAACATTCAATTTACTACTTGATTTGATTAATAATAAAGTAAAGTAAATATTCAATCTTTTTATAATCATTTAGCCTAACATAAATTGATATTTCTTCTTTTATATCTACAGCAATTCCACTCTTGCCAGCAATATCCGCCACCTAGAGTCCCCTGTTGTATTCCGACGCTGAACCCTGAAGGCATTGCCACGAGGGGGCCCCTTAGAGGGGTGGTTACAGGAATCAACAGGGTAGGCAACCCGTCTCCTTACCATCTGGGTAGATGGTAATCTAGTGCTAGGTCCCCTTCGGGGGCAGACTGAAAGCAGGCTTTTCGACCCTCCCTTTGTGTTGCCCAAGAAACACACCCCTTTTAGCAGGGGGGGGGAGTTGTAATCGGTGCCTCTTTAGCTGACAGTCTTAGGTAGGTTTTTCTTGCTGGCGAGAGTCGAGTGTTGAATTTATGAAGTATTAAATCTAACCACAATTTCACCTATCCATCATCTGAGCGTGAATTATAACTCATCACCTCAAGAACATTCTCCATTTAAAGTAATTGCTAAATATAACCACAATTAAGAATCTAGTAAATTCAGACATTAACCTAACATGTATAACCCTACGTCGCCACATTAACAATGGGGAGGACAAGAATAAAATACTCTCACCCAGGTGACAAACAACAAGCTAGGGTCCAACTGTTGGAAGCCTTATCACGACAAGGAGTGTATGCTACCAATATATACATCTCAGACACAGGATTTGTTGTAATTACAGCAAATGATATTGATCAAGACAAAATCTTTGCAAGAGACACCATCACTAAACTGAATGCAGCAGGGTACACACCAATTCTACCTCCAGAGCTTGCAGCAAAAAGATCAGTTATTATATTCAATGTTCATGACCTAATTTACCTGAACAACGAACAGGTGATACAAGAGCAAATAGAACAGAAAAATGTCTGGGCTCAGGGAAAAGTGGATGCCGTCTATAAATTTGACAAAAGCCGCACACTAAAAATAACTTTTGAAAGTGTGGACAATGCACAGACAGCCACTCAGAAAGGCATGCTCATGTTTAACCTAAGCATACCACATGAGAAAATAAGACAGGAAGACTTTATTCCTCTCACCAACTGTTTCAGATGCCACAAAGTCGAGGGCCATCACACCAATCAATGCCCCAAGGAAAAAGAATACGAACTTTGCTCAGAATGTGCTCAGGAAGGTCACACCTGGAAGAATTGCACTGCAACAGTCAAAAAATGTGTAAACTGCCTTCAGGATCATAGGACAAATTCAATGAAGTGCGAAGTCCGGAAGCAAGCAATCAAAAAGAAAAGGAAGGAGAAACAAGAGGCATCAAAAACAGTACATGCCAATAAAACCTACAGTCAAGCAGCCGGTCACCAGAATGCAGCAACATCGGCAACAATGAACCCTCAGACAATACCCCAAGTAGACATAAAACCGAACACAGCCAGTACAATGTTAGCATGTATGTTGCATGCCCACTTACATAACATGGCAAGACCCGGATCATATGCAACAGAACTAAAACAGCATGCTGAAACAAAATGGATATTCCCAAATGAATTTCCCAAACAACCCACCTTCAAATGACTTGTTCTCAAACATTAGCGGCGAAGAAACCATGAATATCATGAAACAAACCCATAACGACATTCCGACCCAAAATCAAGCTGAAGACACCATCAGCCAAACAGGAGAGACCCCCATGAGCCCCCTTACTTTAGATGAGTCACATGAACAAGAAACCGAAGAAGCAACTCTGAGTGACTCTGACAGCATATCTCAAGAAAACACCGTGACACGCCGAATGGAAACAATGACAGTACAAGAAAAGGAAGCCTTTATAAAAGAGTTACACATCAAAATATACCACAGTGACCAAAACGCGCCAAATAATATGAATAAGAAAAAACTCATCAACTGGCACAGCCAACGGCAAGTAAGAGTGAGATTTACAAGAACGAAAAACTACCAGGAAACCCATCAAGTTATTCAAGACATAAAGGATGGACTACTAGACCATCAACTTTACTTCTGACCTAATCCGTTATCACCATGTGCAACAATCAGCACTAGAAAATGACATTAAGTCAGGCGCCTATACCCTTGATGATAGTAGTGAATATGAAAACAATACATAACGTACCAGTTGCCAGTCCGAATATAAAGAAGTCGGTGCTAAGACACAACAAGGGACAAAACAACAGACCATAGGAGACCCTAACAAGCTAACAATAATACAACATAATGTGTTACACTGGCAGAATAGGAAAATCGAATTAACTAATACATATCTATCAATCAACCCTGATATAATCTTAATTAATAGCCACAGCAATACAAATAACGAAACAATAAAGATAAATGGATACCATACCCACTCAAAGAACTCTTCAAATGAAATTAATGATGGCAGTGCCATTCTTGTAAAAAACACACTTAAATATAAGCTGTATGATGACTTTATTTCTGACACTCTCTGCATTACAATCGAGACCTCCTTAGGACCAGTTAATTTTGCAACCATGTACCTACCCCCTAGACGCCCCTACCTTCCTTTCCCTGATATACATAGACTTGCATACAATAATTTACCTACTTACATTCTAGGTGATCTCAATGCAAAACATACCCTATTGAGAAATAACTCAAATAATGCAGTAGGGGAGGGCCTAGCCCGTTTTATTAACCAAAATAGCCTTGTACACCTAGGCCCCCACTTCCCAACATACCTTTCGCATAACAGAAGTACTACCCCTGACATCATACTAACAAATAACAGAGCCTTTCATAATTCTAGAATTGAATGTGGCCCGATCACAACATCTGACCATCTCCCCATAATATTCACGATCACTGCCGATAAAATCACCATTCCCAGCACCCCCAAATTAAACATGAATAATGTGAACTGGGACAACTTTAGAGAAACGGTAGACTTAGAACTAAATAGATACAACTTTGATCTTAGCGAAGGAGGAGAAGAAGAAATAGACACTGCACTAGACAACTGGTACCACTCAATAACAACTGGCATGGAAAACACAATCCCTACATCTAACACAATCACAATAAACAATCCATAATAACTCCAGAAATAAGAAGAATACAAGAGAATACCAGGCTATCATGCAAAACGCTATAATAGTAGGATGGCACAGACACTTATATATCAGATTTAGACTACTGCAACAGCAATTAAGAAATGAATGTAAAATAAATTATGACAGAAATTGGGAGAATCAGCTCGAAGACCTTTCAAATAAGCATAGAGATCCAAAAGCTTTTTGGACAAAAATCAAACAACTTAGCGGTTCTAGCAATGATCCAACTAATTATATACTAAACAAAGACAACAAGAAAGTATATGACAATATAGGTAAAGAAGCCACATTTCGTGAAATATGGGGAGATATATTCAAAATATCTGATGAAGAGAATGAGCAGTTCGATGAAGACAACGAAACCATGGTCAGAAACTTTATCCAAAGAAATCTAAATAGAACACTACCTAATGAAGCAATCAACCTAAATATTTTTAATAATCAGAACGCAACCACAAGGGCAATCGATATCCATGAAATAAAAAATATCATAAAAAATATGAAAAACAAAGCCCCTGGACGGAGCAACATTAATAAAATAATAATCTCCCAAGTTTCTGAGCAAGCAATACTAACACTAATACAAATATTTAATGCCACACTTTCCCTAGGATACTTCCCTGACAAATTTAAAACAGCTGTAATTCACCTAATACCCAAAGAAGGCAAGTCACCATATGACCCAATTAACTACAGACCTATATCGCTACTGGAAGTGCCAGGCAAAATACTTGAAAAATGCATTTATAATAGGCTAAATATACATCTAAACATGAATGACCTTATCCCGGCTAGTCAACATGGTTTCGTCAGCAAAAAAGGCACAAATACAGCCACAGCAATCATATATGAAACTGTTTCCCAAGCAAAGGCCAGGAATAATCAATGTCACGTAATTCTTAGAGATGTAAGTAAAGCCTTCGACAAGGTATGGCATATGGGCCTGAAATATAAACTACTACAACTTAATCTGCCAAGCCATATTGAGTCAATATTGTGTGATTTCCTAGAAGATAGAAAGGCACACATCCGCATTAAAAACCACTTAGGCCCACCAATACAACTACTCAGTGGTGTCCCACAAGGCAGCATATTATCCCCAATATTATACACAATATATACCATGGACCTCCCACTACCTGCTATCGATTGCACTACAATTCAATATGCAGACGACATCACCCAGATAATTACATACCCAGGCAAATCACGAAGACTTATGGCGGAAAAAGTAGGCTTAGAAATCAATAAAATAAACGAATTCGAAAAGAGATGGAAAATAAAAACCAATATGACAAAATTGACCATACTTCCAATTGCTACCTCAAAGGAAGATGACATAATTGTAGAAGGAGATTTATTAGATACACACCAGGAAGGGAAAACACTGGGACTAAAATTGACTAGGGGAGGCATACTAAAACATGTGACAAGTTTAATTAACAAAGGAAAGGCATCCCTAGGAAAACTTTACAGATTTGGTGACCTCTCAGAAAAAATAAAAACTCACCTAGTAAAAGCTCTAGTACTTCCTGTCTTGGAATATCCAGCTGCACCATTATCCACCCTAAGCAAAACACAAACACTGAGGCTGCAACGGATACAAAATAAAGCGCTCAGATATGCACTTAATGAAAGATATCCATACAACAGAAACACCAGACAGTTGCACGAAATAGCTAAGACAGAGGCTATGAATGTCAAACTATTTAGAAGAACAAAAAATATATGGTCTACGTTAGAAAGATTAAATGACCCAAATTATGCAACCATAGTAGAGAACAGACCAATTAGGAAAACACTCATGGTTTCCCCCTTCAATAATAACCAACTTAAATCAAGAACCAAACCCAATATATGTATGAACACTGAAAGCCGCTAACAAACTAGCAAAATAAGTACAATTCAGTAAAGTTGAATGCTTAAGTATGCAAAACGAATGATGAATGAATGAAGAAAAAAATAAAATAAAATAAAAAATCCCTTGTAATTATGAATATTATTAGATGTCTCTGTATATGTTATCATGAATTTGTTAAGTATGTACTGTCTCCAACACAAATATTATACTCTAAATACTAATGAATGATAGACTGAACAAATGAAACATGAATAAAAAAAAAAAAAAAAAAAAAAAATGTCCCTTGTAATATGTCCATGTGTATGAACATTGTCGTGTCCCTGTATATACTAGCATGACCTCTGTTAAATATGTACTGTCTCCAACAAATATCATACTCTAAAGTAATAATGAGTGATAGCATGAGTGAAGCCACAATGAATGAATGGGAAAGTGGAAAGAATGAAAGAGTGAATGTAATAATTAACAAACAACAAATATTCATAAACAAAAATCGAATGAATGAGTGAAATATTAAATATGTAATAATTAACAAACAACAAATATTCATAAACAAAAATCCATAAAGCAATAAAAATGTCCCTTGTACACTGTATATATTTAAGTTCTGTACCGTCTCTGACAAAAATAATAAGTTATAATCTAAGGTGAATGAATGATTAAAATAAATGGATGAAATCAGAATGAATGAAAGCAATAATTATGATGTAAGACATGAGAAAAATTGAGTTAGCTAAGCTAAAAACACCCACTTGTCGAGAATTCTCCAATCAGAGCCAGGGTCGCAAAAAATGACTGACGCATGAATACTCGCTCGTCATTGGTCGGTGAGATGGAGAGAGAGAGAGCCTTGCGGGATAAGTTCCGGGGGGCTCTCTCTCTCTCACTCTCACTCTCTATGACAAATCATGCTAATTACAATGAATTCGTCCCTGTAATAAAAAAAAAAAAAAAAAAAAAAAAAAAAAAAAAAAAAAAATCAATAAAAGAAAATAAATATAATTTTTTTTTTTTAGTTTTTAAGACAACTTATCAAAATACCAAAGAGTAATAACAACACAAAATAAATAATTATAACACCGGAACGATGCTACAATGCATATGAAAACAAACAAATGCAAAATTAAAAACAAATTGCAAACATGGAGGCAGGAAATAAAAAAAGGGAACATAAACATGAAGCTGGTGGTATGTTCTGCTCACGGAATATATATGAAATATAATTTAAGTCTTAACCAAGAATAGCAAAGTGGACGGCCCACTATCTTTTAATCTCCAACTTTACTTCATATTTCTAATCTTATTCTTCTTTATCCACTGATAAACTCTATTTTCATCCCCCCTATTCTATCCCCCCCCCCCCCCCTTCTAATCATTACCTCTCCTTTCCCTGAAGATGCAAGATGTTTACTTGTGAAATGTTGGATCCACCATGAATTTTGCTAACCTGTTGTACCTCATCTCTGAACCCCAGAGGAAAATTGTTAGAACTATTGAAAGCTGTAACAATACAATCCTTAATGCTGAAACTGCTATTGCCTTTAACCTCGTATGTTTAAAAGAGAATCTATTACCTGGCTATACTAATATATATATATATATATATATATATATATATATATATATATATATATATGCATATTTCTATCTTATCTCTATGCCCAGCTATAAACTCGTATAACTGGTGTTAGGTGAAACCCTATGAGTACTTTCAATGTTGTATAATGTACAGTATATATATACTGGTACTGTACTGTTTTTCACTTGGGGTTAAGAGTGTATCACCTGTATTTTTATATTTATGAATACCGGTACTACTGAAATAATATCAATATCTTTGATACTATTTGTTTCCTTCCCAGGAATACCCTACTAAAGGATGACCATGGTGGGAACACCTCCAGTTTTCTTTGTCCATTCATGCCCCTTATGCCCATCCCAAAATGGCCCCCATTTAATGCTTTGTTTTTTCACTTGCTCATACCCAGGCTATAGGTCAATCACTCTGATGTAATGCTGGAAAGTACACCTGATCAACAGATCTGTCATACTTTAAAGCAAATAAGTGTCTTTTATTATAAAATGTGTTACATAATGTTTATGATGGGCATCACAGCCTACCTCACTGCAAAGTTTTACCTATAGTGTTATCTACTCTTTAGTGTTCCACATTTTCAAACAATAAGACAGAATAACATGCATATAGGCATACTATACCATCACCCTCCATCTTCTACTCATATAAGCTCCTTATTATACCACCTGACACATCTTCAGTCTTCCCTCTTCTAACTTGCTTTTCAATTACAGTACAGTACTGTATATAGTATGACTTCATATTGCACCATTTTATCCTTTAGCAGGGTCATCCTTTATACTTATCATAAGGTTTTTAGTACAGTATATAAATTCACGCTATGGTATGATGTCTGTTACTATCTGGTCAAAAGTTGTATTTGTTTTCTTGTTCACCTACTTCTTTATATGTATATAACAGTAGCTGGTACAGAATAATAAGCATAGGCTAAAGCTACTCTAAAAATCTATATGCTAAGATGATCAAATTTGTTATCTCTGTTGTTTGCTATTTTGAAGAATCTGGTTTAGTCACAAAATTCAAACTTTAAACTTTGAAGGTGTGACAAAATATTGACATTATTATATATATTCACTTCAGAAAAATCAAAAGAAAATAATTGTGATCAGCAGTACATTATGATAAAACATATTCTAGTTTCAGTACGGTACTGTATTTTTAAAGGCATTACACTTACTCATTCAGTTTTCTCTTTGTATTTGTCCATATTGTTGCCTATAAGCATAGTAGACAGCCTGCAGATTCCACGGGCATAAGGCAACAGATCTAAACCCTGGATGATCAATCATGCAGTGAGGTATGGGTTCAGCCTCATAACATTCTTTCCTGCTGATCTACAAGTTCAGTATCCTGGCTACACCAACATGTCAAGAAAATACCCCCTATATCGTCACCAATTCATAGCATAAAAGATGCCCGACCATATTCAAAGATACTGTGAACTACCGGTACCGTATAGCTGCTCTCTCCAATCAAGTGACGTTTTTAAATAAAGTGTCGCCATTAAGTGTTGTCAACGAAAGGGTTGTGCAATGTCACCGTGGCTGTTTAATGGTGTGGTGAGGGAGGTGAAAATGAGAACTATGGGTAGAGGATTGGGTTTAGTAGGAAAGAGTGGTATATATTTGGAGTTTACCAGTTGCTGTTTGCTGATGATATAGCATTGGTAGCGGATTCTGAAGAGAAACTGCAGCGAGAAGTCAAAGAGTTTGGTGTGTTATGTCGGAGGGGGAAGCTGAGATTGAACATCCATAAAAGTAAAGTGATGGTGTGTAATAGAGGTGCTTGTAGGGTGAATCTAGATGTGAGACTTGATGATGAAATACTGGAACAAGTTGAGTGTTTTAAATATCTGGGAGGAATGATAAGCAAGGACACATGTGTGGAAATGAAAGTAAAAGAGAGAGTATGTGAAGGAAAGAAAGTTTTCGGAGAAATAGTAATTACAGTATGTGGAAGCTGAGAAATCTCGGAATGAAAGCTAAAAGTGCAATGTATTGAGGGATAGTTGTACCAACAGTTATGTATGGGGCTGAGACATGGGCTTTGAAGGCAAAAGAGAGAAGGAAGTTGAATGTGATGGGAGATGAGCTGCTTGAGGAGTATATGTGGAGAGACTCATAGAGACACATTGAGAAATGAAGAGGTACGTTTGACAGTGGGACAGCAGAAACCTTTGTCGGCCAGAGTGGACAGAAGGGTCCTGTGCTGGTATGGACATGTTGAGCGAATGGGAGATGAAAGGCTTACAAAGAGAGTACTGTATATGAGTCAGATACAAGGGGAGGGAGGAAGACTTACCTCCGTTGAGATGGAGTGATTGTGGAGTACAAGCGTTGAAAGATACAGAGATGACTGTAGAACAGGCAAGATCAGAGGTAATAAATAGGAATGATTTGAGAATGCTTGTGAATAGTTGAGAGATAACGCGGGCGTTGGGTCAGGCGCCAGTTGGACTAGATAATGTGTAGTCCATCAAGCGTCTGGCCCGGGGATCCGGTGTATATGAAGGGTCATGTCTGGATATATTACATACTGGCATAGTGAAGTTTAAATAAGTGTGAAGATATACTACTAAGTTTGTGTGAATAGGCCTATACTTAGGCACATATCCCATAGCTAGGGGTGGCCGACTCGAGACAGTTACTGTATATACCGTACTGTTGAAGTTATAACCAGGGATGGAGTATTCGTTTTTGTTATTCGTATTCGAATGCATTCAAATACAGTAATTCAGGGTATTCGTATTCGAATTCTTGTAAATAAAAGTAAAAGTATGTGCATTTGTATTCAAATATTTGGACAAATTATTTGTATTCTTAGAATAATATGGCGAATACAGAGAGAGCGAGAGCAAGAGAGAGCTGTCATCGTTCGTATCTCGTCATATTCACAAATTTGGTACTATACCATATATCTAGTTACTACACTATATAAGTTTAAATACCAGTATTGAATACAGGTAGTGTCTGTTATCAGTCATAAAATAGTTAACCATTGCATAACCTATGGTAATTGGCTAGGCCTATAGTAAAAAAGTTAATTAATTTATGGAAAGGTATTCATGACTGCATTCATGAATGCTTTCAAAAAGTATTCATATTTGAATACTGAACTCTTGTATTCACACCATCCCTGGTTATAACAAATAACAACATGAATGTATTCTTACATTTATTATTTCTTGACAGCATTAAATTTACACTCCTCATCGGTGTCCATCACATCACAATTCCCTCACAGACACCTGCAATTATCTAGAGTTGTAATGTGGTCAAATAATGGTACAGTACTGTATCACAAACTGCTAACAAGCTACCGTACCAGTACTTATATTACCAAACTATACCACTTAACAAAATATACTAGTTAACCCATGAACTGCTAGAACCTGTACAAATAAAAAGGTAAAGTTGAGGGGGGGGGAGTGAAGGATGTGGCAATTGTTGCATGGAGAGATGCCACCACTTTCTATGTGTCGCTCAATTTTGAGACATTTCCCAGCACTGGCACAGAATTTGATTTGATGTACATGTTTAATTACCGTGCCTGGCGGAAGGAACATAGTAGTTCCTGGGTTAATAAGCTATGCAACTGTGGTCGTATGTACAAAGGAGTACAAAGGAAATCAAGCAACAACATATCTAGTGACCCTTCTAGGTTGCTTGTCCTCCAAAACACTGAGGATCAAGTGTCCAAATAGTGGTTTAGAGTGGGTAAGGGAACATTGGAAAGGGAATTACTGCCCTGGAACTAATGTCCGTGGCAGGATTAGGAAGTTAGTAGGGGACAGATGGGTTAGTAACTGAGGGGGGGATAAAATAAAGTTATTCATTTACAAACGCAGTCAGTCGCGGGTTTGATGCGAGATATTTGTCTAGGCGGAGTTTTAAATGAATCAACGGTGATGCAGTCTATAACGTTTCGGGGAAGCCCATTCCACAAGTTGACAACTCGATTGAAGAAGAAATTCTTAGATTCGTGTGAGTTAAAAGATTTACCAATAATTTTGCAACCGTTTCCCCGCGTGTAATTAGATTGGTCGATAGTGAAGTACTTACTACAGTTCATATTGTCGATGCCTTTGATGATTTTGAACACTTGAATTAAGTCACCTCTTAATCTGCGCTGGGTAAAAGGAAATAGATTTAATTCTCTAGGACACTCTTCGTATGGTTTGTTCTTTAGGCTAGGTATAATTTTGGTAACTCTACGTTGAACTCGTTCTAGCTTGTTTATATCTTTTTGGTAATAAGGGCACCAGGATTGAACGCAGTATTCCAGAAGAGGGCGGACTAAGGAATTGTAAAGGGTTAGGATAACTTCTTTGGATTTATGCTCAAACGACCTGCCTATAAAGCCAATTATTTTGTTTGCCTTCTTAACAACTTCTGAACATTGTTGACTCGGTTTTAGGTTACTCGATATTGTTACTCCCAGATCGGTTTCTCTGTTTACATTCTTAAGCTGAGTGCCATTCATCGAATAGTTTGCTTTCTCATTTACGTATCCGATATGTAGTACTTTACATTTATCCGCATTGAAACTCATTTGCCAAATTTGGGCCCAACATGACAATTTATCTAGATTGTGTTGCATACTTGTTGCATACTTGCAACTTGTTCTTTTGAGAGTACGCTATTTGCAATTTTTGTATCGTCAGCAAATTTTGAGATTGTACAGGTGAGACCATCATCTATGTCGGTTATGTAAATTAGAAAGAGAATTGGTCCTAGTACCGATCCCTGGGGGTACCCCGCTACTTACATTGGTCCATTTAGATGCCTTACCGTTTATGACTAATCTTTGCTTTCTGTCGCTGAGCCAATTTTCTATCCATTTCAACACACCGTCTTGTATTTCATGCGCTTTTAGTTTTAGCAGTAAACGTTTGTGGGGAACTTTGTCAAAGGCCTTTTGAAAATCAAGGTATATAATATCTACAGCTTTACTCTCATCGTAGAGGTTGAGGATATCGTGGAAGAAGTCTAAGAGGTTTGTTAAACAGGAACGTTTTTTACGAAAACCGTGTTGAGTATCTTTAACACCTTACGAGCGGCCTATGCGGTTTATTTATGTGTACCGCACAGCGGGGTGTTTTTAGCCAAAATAGGGCTGTTTACGTATCATTTTCATGCCTAAATAAGACCCAGAACGTAAAACAAGTACCTATCCCTGAAAGGGCATAAACAGAGCTTTCGAATGACACCATAACGATCCTTGTATGATGGATAGTTTTCTTGCAACGCGGTTGCAGTATTCGTACTTTCAGACATAATTGGTAGCTAGCGAGTGAGCTGAGATTTGTGTCAGTAGGTTCGCCGCGGTGGTCTGGAGCAGTCATACGCTCGCTAGTCTCCTGCCACCACTTGTCTCTCTCTCTCAGCCACATTACGTGCTGAAATTGCCACTCGAGTTATGTCGAGCGCCGCCACATAGTCCAGCTTTATTTAACTCGACTTATGTTGCTCGCCGCTAAATAAGGGTTAAGTATGTTATATTCCTCTAAGTGATTTACGAGTCTGTCTCGTATGACCGTTTCTAGCATTTTACATACAACTGAGGTTAAGCTATTGACGATTCTGGTAGGGATTTGCTGCCTTTTTTGAATATCGGTGTTACGTTCGCTAGCTTCCACTGATCGGGCATAGTTCCAGACTGCAAGGATTTATTGAATAGTAATGTCAGTGGTTTGGAGAGCTCATCCTTAGCTTCCTTTAGAACTCTAGGCGAGATTGTATCAGGTCCAGGCGTTTTATTTACCTTGAGTTTATCTAAACAATCAATACTTCTCTCTCTGTAACGGTGATATTGCTTAGAACATCTGAATTATCAATCTGAATTGGCGATGGTGTAGGGATATCACTGAGGTCTTCTGTTGTAAAAACTGATGCAAAGAAGGTATTGAGGGCATTACTCATTTGTACTTCGTCTGTGGTGTATTCTCCATTTTCATCGACTAACGGTCCAACAGTTGAAGTAACTACTTTTTCTTTCTGATATAACTATAGAATTCTTTCGGGTTTGTTTTACTTTGATTCGCAATATGCAACTCTAAGTCCTTTTTACTTTGCTTAATTACTCTTTGGCTTTGCGTCGTAGCTCTACAAATTTCACCCGTTCTTCGTCATTTTGTGAGGATTTTAATCTATCATTAGCAAATTTTTTAGCAAGCAGGCAGTTTTGAAATATCTTTAATCCACCATTTGGGCTTATTATTATGGCCTGGACGCCGTATTTTCGATGGTATGCAGTCTTGCACTGCTTTTAGGTAAGTGGCTTCGAATAACTTCCAAGATGATTTATGTCGTTATTGTGAATTAAAAAGCTCCAGTCAGTTTCTTTAAACATAGCTCTAAGTTTATGGAAGTTTGCTTTCTTGAAATTAGGGACTTTTTCGATGCTACTATTTGTTTCGTTACTAGTAAACTTTAAAGTGAAAGTTATCGTACAATGGTCGCTGTTACTGAATTCATCACCAACATTCAAATTCTCTATTAATTCTTCGTTTGTTGCAAGTACAATGTCAAGAACGTTATTACCACGGGTCGGCGTTCGAACAAATTGATAAAGCGAACTCTCTTGCAAGTTCGTATACAAGTCATGTCCGGACTGTGAAGTAAGAGTATCGCCCCACTTGGTCACAGGTAAATTAAAGTCGCCAAAAATTACGGTATCTTGTGAGTTACTTACATCTGCAATTTGTTTCGTAAATTTCTCGTGTCAGTTTGCACTGATTGATCTGGAGGTCTGTATATTAATGCAAGTATTATTTTTGTACCTTTATTATTCTTTATTAGCACAAAAGATGCGTCGACGTTCACAATTTGAGGTTTTGACAAGAGGGTAGGGTTAAGACTTTCTTTGATATAAAGTAAAACGCCACCTCCATTTCGATTTATTTGGTTTTCTCAAACATTACATAACCGGGAAGTGAATACTCTGCTAAAAAGTCTCTATCTTCTGTATTGAGCCAAGATTCTGTTATGCCAATCACATCATAATTTTCTGTAAACACTAGCTCCTCTAAATCTGAAAAATGTATTGCGTATGCTACGAGCGTTTGCATAGAAAACCTTTAAATTTGTTATTTTAGAACTCACGGAACGCTCTTTAATAATATTTTTGGTTCTTGTCGGATCTACATTTATGTTCATGGCTGTCCTCGGTCCTCGCTGTCTTCGGTCCTTATCGCTGGTGGTCCTCGGTTGCCTCTGTTTTTTTCTTGACGTTGGATGATTTATGTCACTGCTGCTTCTTCTCGGATGGCGTCTTTTGATCCATGGCTGCGGACTGCTTCGTGTAGGAGACGACCCATGAGTGCTGAACCCACAGGGTTTAGATGAGTGCCATCCTTGCGGAACAGAGTAGGCTGGTTGTAGAAGTTGTAGAGGTTGATGAATTCAACTTCTTCCCTCAGACACAAATATTTTAGTCGGCTATTTGTGCTGAAGGCCTTGTCGTAGAATTTGTCAGGTACGTCGATCTTGGGGAGAATGCCTGAGATGATGATATTACTTGACTTGTTTTTGTAGTGCTGGATCATCTTGCGATATTTCTCCATCAACTCTTCGGATCTGGTGCGCATGACGTCATTTGAACCAGCATGGATGACAAAAAGGGTATTTTCATTTGCATCCTTTGTGGTATCTTCGAAGGCTTCCACAATGTCGTCCAGTCCAGCTCCTGGGATGCAAAATCTTTTTCGTTGATTTGGGACTCTGTCGCAGAACTCTTCGACCTGTCCTCGTAGGATGGAATCCCCATCGAACCTGGTCTCCTCTGGTTCATCTTCCATCTCTACCAATATCTCAAATCTGTTTGACATTGTGACTGGTAGATGAGATGTGTGGGGAGAAGGCTGATGGTTGCCACTTCTTCAGGCAGAGAAAGATAAAAAGGTACGGTACCGGTACACAATGAGAGGAGTGGAGAAGGGAAGTAGAGATGGTTGAACGAAAATGTGCCGACTGATTTTATATGAATAGATGAACGAATGAGGTAATCTGTGTTTCATGCTAGGGGGTATTTGGGACAATGAGGGGATGGGGGTTGTCTGACCATAATGTGGTAGTAGCAAATATGTGTGTACAGACGAAGTGGGTGAGGACAGATAGAGTAAGGCAGGATGGAGGAGGAGTCATGTAGAGGGGAAAAAGGTTACAGGAAGAGTTAAAAACAGCAGTAGAAGACACCTAGATAGGTTTGACTTGAAGCGAATGGAGAAGGTGTAAGGGGTGAGGTTTGTGTTTATGGAAGAGATATGTGCAGTATGATGATAATGATGCAGTTTTTACAACCATGCACTCCCTGCTCAATAGCTGGACTAAGGTGGGTACCCTGATGAACAGTGACTTCGGTGAACAGTTGCCACAGATTGCTAGATTGCACCCTCCACCACAGCACTGGCGTCTGCCAATAACACACTGGCTGGCCTGAGACTCGAACCCTTGACCATGAGGTTTACATGCGAGTGTTCTACCAACCGTGCTACGGCCAGCATGTGAGGAGTTAGGAGGAGGGGAAGGAAGTGAAAGGATTAAACAGTATGGTGGACTAAGGAGGTGAAACAAGCAGTTGAAGAGAAAGAGAAAGCTTACAAGAGTGGTTGGGTAGTAGAGGGAATGAAAATTTGGAGAGGCAGAAAAGAGAAATGTAAGTGAAGAAAAAGAGAGTACTGAGCCTGAGTACGAGAACAGTAGATGACAAATTTAGATTTTTTTTTTGGAAGGAGGTCAAGAAAGTTAGGGAGGGTGACAATGGAAGTAGGCCTAGTAAGGGCGTGAAAGATAAAAATGGGCGAGTTCTAGTGATGAAGCAAGCTAAGAAAGCACTTTAACCTGGGAAATGAAAGAGGGGGTTAGAATAGACCCATCACTGGTACTGTAGGATAGTGATGTAACGGAGCAATGAGTAGATGGGGAACAAGGTGGGTTTAGGAAGGGAAGGGTTGTGTAGATCAGATATTTTCCTTGTGAAGAACGTACCCAGTATCTGCCGAAGAAATGGAAGTTTATGCTGCCTTCATGGACTTGGAGAAGCCTAAGACAGCAGGTAGAGAAGGTGTGTGGAAAGTACTGAAGATATAGCAAGTACCGGTAGTTTGTAAGTTGCTGGAAGCAGTGAAAAGCATGTATGAGGGTGAAAGAGCAGCAATGCGTGTAGAGAATGAGCATAGCGATTTCTTCAATAAAGTATGGGTGTGTAATGTCCCCATGGATGTTCAGTAGCCTATACAGCACATATTGTATGGATGGAGTCATGAAATAAATCCAAGGAAAAGCAGAGGATGTTGCAGTACACTAGTAAGGCAATGGATCGATGGAAGTTGACTGTGCTACGGTTAGCTGATGATACTGCTCTTATGAGTGATAATGAGTGAGTGTTGCAGAGTTTGGTTTAATAATTATGTTTAGAATGCTGTGTGAAAAACGGAACTCGAAGGTCAATAGGTCGAAGAGAGGGATGCATTCCCCCCCCAGGGTTAGGAGGCCTTCATCTTATGGTGAAGGAAGATATTAATATACCCCATGCATCCTACTGCATGTTGTATAAGGCAATTAATAGGGGGGCGTGGAGAATGAGTTGTGGACCAACAGCCATTAGTAGCCTATACAATAAAGCCTTGTTATTGGCACTCAGGCACTGTCTTGGTATGGCAATGCCGAGACTGGTGGAGTGCGGTTAGGTGCCACAAGGGACTCTACTAGTTTAACCTGGGTGCTGTTGGCGCAACGCCAGAGTCGGCAGCAGTATTACATGGTAGGCAGTGTTGTGGCAGGATCTTGTTGTTCTAAATTCCAAGTTCCCTAATGTACAGTAGAATCTTGGTATGGTACCGTGCTATCTAGTTGCGGCCCTGATGAGGCTGGTATGGTTTGCAGATACTGCAGATGGACCTACTGTAGTTGAGTCTTGGGTAAGGGTTGCGTTAGCGGGTGTACCGTACATTATGTTTACATAGTGGCACGCTCGCAGTTACTGTACATTCGCGTCTAATTTGACTGCTGTTATTTGCCCCTGCTGGTAATATATATGATAATGACAATAAGTCGTGGGGGGGTGGGGGGCAAAGCCTCCCTCAACATAACAATTTATCCAACACCTGGCCTTGGGATACAATAATGGGTTGAGGGGAGGCTTTGTTCCCCTCACCCCCCATGACTTATTGTCATCTTCATATATATTACCAGCAGAGGCAAATAACAGCAGTCAAATTAGACGCGAATGTAAATGCGAGCATGCGACTATGTAAACAAAGCGGACGGTACGCCCGCTAACATAACCCTTACCGAGTCTTGCTGCGGCACGGTTAGCACTATACAGTACAAACATCAGCCAAAGTGCTGACATACGGGTCACCCCCTGCATATTACATATACAAATTATCCACTGTCCACTGCCTTTTATTATTCCTGGGAGAAAGTGACATAGGCCTAGGTATAATCAACAGTGTTTGAGAAGCTTAGGGGCGCGTCTTGCACGAGAGGCAATTGTTTACATATTCGATGAAAAACCTAGCCTACTTAACCCATTAAGCCCCAGCTGATTTAATAAAAATGCACACTCCAGACCCAGCCACTTGTCAATTTTTGTTTTCTGGAAAACACATGGGATGGGTTAGTAATAAAGGAAAAAACCACAAAATAGCGCTCACTTAGGTCATTTAGGGATCCTGGGGGGCGGCAGAAAGTCGCAATTAACATGGGGTGATGGGTAGGCAAAATACTGGAAAATCACTCCAGCGTGCACGCGGCTGGACTTAGGTGGCTGCCTACCATCGGTATTGTTCCGTGGGATCCTAGAGCAGTTCCCATACAAATCTGAACTCTCTACGAGCCTTCTATCAATGTCTGAACGCCGTGCGTCCGACGCATGTAAACAAAGCCGATTGTTGCGTCACCGCACCTTCAAAAATAAGAAGGAGACATCGGATCAATGTTGTTGTTGTGACGTAGGACGAAATTAGTGTCTGAAAAGCGCCGACATTGTCAACATCGCGGCAGAATTCGCTCCACGGAAATCGTCATCACAACTGAACCAGTTGACTTACAGAGCTCTACTTAATGCCAATCTACAGATTGAAAACCGCACTACGTTCATAGATGTTGGGAAATTTCTAGCAGTTAAAATAACAAAGATACGGCAGCCTAGGCCTTGACGTTTTTTCGGCCAAATCGGCCGGGTAGCCCACACTGTCCTTTGAGGATCAGCCCGGGGTGGGAAGTGTAAGAAGCCCTACTACTGATGTGCGGACAGCAGCAGTGGTATGGTGGTGGCAACTTTCAGGTTAGTTTAGGTTGTCAGGTTAGGTTAATGCTTCCCATTAATTATGTTACGCTGCTAGGCTGCACTCGCGGCGGAACGCAAACAAACCCATCACCAATTTTAGGAGGCTTAACTTGAAATAACTAAATATTAGAGATGTGGGTCTATACAAGAAGGCTTCTTCTTACTCCCCCACTAATTACGATTAGGTAAGCACCCGCCTCCTCCGACGATGACAATAGTGTTACTAACCTAACCTGACAATCGTAACTAACTTGGGAGCTGCCCCCCCCCGGCCCCCGTTGCTCCTAAGATGATATAGAGACGTCAAATAACTAATATTACTGCGGAAGAGTGAAAATTGGGAAAAAGGGAAGAGGATGTGTAGATCAGGATTTTACCCTGAATTGTGTTGTGGAGAAGTATCTGGAGAAGAAACAAAAGGTGTATGTTGCCTTTATGGACTTGGAGAAGGCCTATGACAGAGTGGATAGAGAAGGTTTGTGGAAAGTACTTAGAATATACGGAGTAGAGGGCAAGTTTCTGAAAGCAGTGAAGAGCATGAATGAGGGTGCAAAGGCGGCAGTACGTGTGGAGAGTGAGCAGAGCGATTTCTTTGACCTGAATGTTGGTTTGAAACAGGGGTGTGTGATGTCCCTGTGGTTCTGTTCTTTATATATGGATGGAGTTATCAAAGAAATACTATCAAGAGCAGTGGATGTTGGTGTATCGCTGAAATAGAGGGAATTGAGTGGAAGCTACCTATACTGCTGTTTGCGGATGATACAGTTCTGATGAGTGATAATGAATGGGAGTTGCAGGGTCTGTTAAATGAGTTTGGAACAGTGTGCGAAAAAACGGAATTTGAAGGTAAATACGGGGAAGAGCAAGGTTATGGTCTTCGAAAGGGGTGAAGTCACAGCGTGTGAGGTGAAGCTGAACGGTCAGGCTATGGAGATCGTCAACTCTTTTAAGTATCTGGGCAGTGTGTTGAGTAAAGATGGGACTATGGATGAAGAGTTGCGGGAGAGGGTACAACAGGGGAAGAGGGTTGTAGGAACGCTAAATCAGTAACAAGAAAATAGGGTGGTCAGTATGGAAGTGAAGAAGTCCTTGCATGACAGTGTGGTAATCCCGACACTGACCTTACGGAAGCGAAGCATGGACGTTGGTTGAGAGACTCAGGCCAAGAGTGGGAGCAGTGAAGATGAGTTACTTAAGGAGTGCGTGCGGAGTTACATGGAGGGATAGACAGACTAATGAGTAAGTAAGAAGGAGGTGTGGTGTGGAGGTAGATGTGCTGGAAAGTGTGAAAAGGAACAACTTGAGATGGTTCGGCCATATGGAACGTATGGAAAGCGAGAGAATGACTAAGAGGGTGTACGAGAGCGAGGTGGAGGGACAGAGGGGGAGAGGTAGACCGAATATGAGGTGGAAGGATGGAGTGAGGAACTACATGAACGAAGGCGGTGCTGGTTGGGGGGAGGGGCGTCGACTGACTTGGGACAGAGGTGCATGGGGGCAGTTCGTTCGTGGCCACCCCTTCGGGGATCACGGCGTCAGGCAATAGATAGATAGATAGATAGAAGAGTGAAAAACAAACCCAAAATTGCACATCATAAGAAAATTGGTTAACAGAAAACGGTGAGGTGCGAGGGTAAACTACTCATCGGCGATAGTGTCGATGGACGTCTTCAAATATTGTTTAAATATAGTAGATATTGCTAAAAACTAAAACTTTGAATTGCACCCATAAAGACTGTAGCCTACAGTATATCATACTTTAAGTAAGATCACTTTATCTTTCTGCATTATGTAAGTATTTTTTTAGTATGTGGAGAGTGTTACTGCTAATATTACTAAGGCCAGAACTGGGTTCTCCCACAAAACCCCCAAAGAAATGTTCCCGAGAACGTTCGGCAACCAGGGACAACAAGTGTGGTGCCTGTGCTGACCTGCTGGTCGACAGAGAGGCTGCACCATTGGAAGCCAGGTTTGAAGAAAACAATGGTGAGCAGGCGGAGGCCATCTACAGGTCCTTCATGGAGCTGTTCAACCGCGGAAAACTCCTAGCTCCATCCCCCACTGCCATTGATGTCACGCTTGACATCTGTCACATGTGGAGGTTCCTGGTGATGGAGGAGACCAACCGGCACAAGCTGCTACAGTGTGACCTGCCCAGGAAGGTGTTCATTGAGGTGGTGAGCACCCTGAGAAGCAAACACTCCCAGCTGACCAGGGCCTCCTGTTCTGAGGGACACAGCTTGGTCGACAAGCTCATACGACAAATGACTGCGCCCTTTTCAATCTGTTTGCCGGCAACATGTTGCACGACATCAACAGTTATGTCCACGCCCAGCGCAAGCCTGGTGCCGCCACAGGGGCTGACACAAGGTCACAAAATGACAAGAGGTGCAAGCTCACAGGTGTGAAAAAGAGCTGAGTAAGTGGCCTGTCAAAGATATGTACAGCGATCTATTTGAAGAGTGATATAAAATTAGTATTTTTGTGTACGGTACAGGTACATTTGCTTGCGTTTGTAAATCTGTCAACTAGAAATATAACTGTGTATGCTTGAAGTTGCCTGCAATTATTTGAATCTAGCCGTAGCTACTATATTTGTCATCAAGTACATATCTTGTCATGCTTTAGGGAACTGGATTTCGATTAAAAGACTGTCTGTCCCCCACTCGAGTTGAGGTTGGGGAGGAACACAGGCAGACATACCGATTTCCTTTTTTTTAACCTCCGCAGTGGTACTAGTGAAAGACCTCCTGCCTGCAACAGTTTGAATTCTAGCCCTAGTTATTAAATATAAATATATATATATAAATTAGACGGTCTATATTATATACATCGCGCGGTTGGGAGTATCAACATGATTAGATTAATATCCAGTATTCGAGAATTGGATAATAAGTCGTAGGGCGTGTGCCATAAACCGTTCACCGTCACTGGTTGGTGTCAATGGTTGAAGGTGGCAAAAATCATGAGTGTTAATAACCCGGGTTCGAATCCCGCGCGGATCATAATATACTTTAATTAATTTCGATGTGGGTGTTTGGTGTTGTGGTGAAATTAATAAATATAGATTATCAGTAGGTTCCGGGATATTTCGTCGCGAGGCCGTTCTATATGATCTGTTCCCCATGAATATTCTGTCCTTTCCCCTAAGCATTAAGCCTACCATAGCGCGTTTTAGTATGAACATGAGTAGATTAATATCCAGTATTCGAGAATGGAACATAAGTCGTAGGCGTGTGCATAAACCTCGTAACCGTCATGGCGGTGTAATGGTTAAGGTGGCAAAATTCTGAGGGTTTATAACCCGGGTTCGAATCCCGGCGGATCATATATCTTTAATTTAATTTCATGGGGGGTGTTGGGTGTTGTGGTTGAAATTAATTAAATATAAATATCTACAGTATATATATATATATATATATATGTGTATATCTAATATATCTATATATCTATATATATATATTTATGGTGGGTTGTGGGTATGTGTGTTAATTTATTTTTCTTCTGCAATTCTTGTATATTTTACGGGCCATTTGATCCAAACAACAATATAATAAATTTAATAAACTGGATCCTTGATATCAGTTTTCAATGTCACTCTAGTCCCTCTATGTGTGTGTTAATTATATATTGTTGTCTGTTTATGTTTATTTTTCAGTTCTACAATTCCTGTATATTTAACGTATTTATAATTATATAACTGAACTATGATGGCTGTTTGCATTTCACTACTAGTCTGGACGTTTTGGTTTGTGTGTGTGTGTGTGTGTGTGATGTGTGTGTGTGGGTGTGTGTGTGTGTGTGTGTGTGTGCATCCACTCTTGTAATAATTTTCCTGTCCTCCTCATTCATTCTGTCTGCCATGTCTGATTTCGTATTATGTTTGTTATTTGTGTCTGTCTGTTGTGGCTGTTATGTCTGATTTCGTATTCTTGTTTGTTCGTTATCTCTGTCTGTATGTTATGTCTAGTGGCGTAATGCAGTCCAGTTCTGTGTCTCTACCTGTCGTTATGTTATTTCTGATGGTGTATTCTTGTTTTTGGTCCTGTGTCTCTGTATGCCTGTCTATTATGTCTGATGGTGTATTATGTCTGGTTCTGTTTCTGTCTGTCTGTCCTTGTTATGTCTAGTTGCGTAATCTGTGTGGTCTTTGGTTTCTGGGAATTTCCCTCGACATTTCCTCTGTGTTGTGTTATCTTCTCCATGCATCGTGATCCTTATAACTTGATGGGAATGGTATTTTGTTTTAGCTTTTTTGTTTTGTTTACTCTGATATTTTTAGTTGCACAGGTACTCCTCTATCCTGTTCCAGTTCCGAACAGATGAAGCTGATCCAAGACAAAGAAGGCAAACCGTAATTGACCACAACCAGGGAATATTTTATAGTACTCAACACTGATGTGGCAGAAGTTATAACAATATGGCTCATTGCATAAAATTGGTCTAATGATAACCAGAATATCGTGTTAATATGCACCCTCACATACCTAGGGTCGGCCAAAAATTGTGACAACTAGAAATTAGGAAAGTTTTAAATGGAGGCGTGTAAGCAACTGTTCTGGAAAGAGGTCAAGAAAGTTAGGGAGGGTAAGCAAGGGAAATAGTAATGGATTGAAAGAGAAGAATGGGTTAGTGAAGCTGAGAAGCAAGAGAGAGGGTTGAGAGATGGAGGGAGTACTTCACAAAATTGTTATACAT
>CM064528.1:23600980-23733480 GCA_032716605.1 Paralithodes platypus
GGAACATAATAATTGATATTGGTTCAGGGGTAATTTATCGAGAGGACTTCCCTAGTGGTTAAGGCCCCATTAATTGCTCTTTCCATTCACATATGCATAGCCTACGTGAGTTGCAGTTGGGATGTGTGTACATGCTTAGATTCATATGCAGGATTCGAAGTTGCATAATAAATCGTAGGCAGTGTCCACCATTCTTTAACTGTCTTCGTGGTGCGATGCATAAGGTGTTGATTTTCGGTGTGAGCATCCTGGATTCGAATCCACGGACTGCCACATGTGTTTGTAAATTTCATTAATCGATTTTAGGAGTATAGTTGGTTGTTGGAAGGAACATAATAAACTATATATGCATATATGCATATATACACATACACACATACACACACATACATATACATATACACACATATATACACATATACATATACACATACATACATATACATACATATATACACATACATATACACATACATACATACACACATATATACACCGGTACACACATATACACATACATACATACACACATACATACATATATATAAAGTATATATATATATATACATACTGTACAGTGCACACACATACATATACATATTTTTTTTGTTTTTTTTTTTCATATCACCCCAGCCCTCTGCAGATAGAGGTCAAGCCTTCCCTTGAATGCGTTTATTGTGTCGCTCTCCACCACTCTCGCTGGTAGTTTATTCCACTCTGTCGCCACACTGTAGGTGAAGAAACTCTTTGTGACATTCTAGGTTTGGTCCTTTTTGTTGGTTTTAATTTCATTCCATTTCCGCGAGTTTGATTAGTATTTGTTAGATGTGAATAGTGCATTTACATCGACTTTGTCGAAAAACTTTTCGTATCTTAAAGAACTCAATAAGCTGACCCCTCCACCTCCTCTTTTTTAATGAGAACCAGTTCACTCGTTTAAGTCTTTCTTCATATGGTTTTATTTCTTAATGAGGGTATTATCTTCGTTCGCTCGATAAACGCTGTACTGACTCGAGTCCTTACAATGTCCTTGATCAGATAAGGTGACCAGAACTGCACACCATATTCAAGGTGGGCCGTCACCATCACTGGTTTTTTAAACAGTGGCCCTATTACGTGGTTCAGGTGTATCTGTAAATTTTTCGGTTAATAAATCCCAATGCTATGTTTTGGCCGTATGTGCCAGCTGCGATACATTGGTCGGAAGTTTGTTAGGTTTTCAGATATTAGTACCCCTAGGTTCTTTTACTACCGTTGCGGTTTTTATTTGTTTTGCCATTCATTTCGTATTTGTATTTCATATTTCTGCTACCAACCTGCAGCACCTGACATTTATCGACATTGAAGGGCATCTGCCATTTTTTCGACCACGCTGATTATCTTGTTTAAATCAGATTGCCAACGCATGTCTATCATCTTCGTTCAGGACTGTATTTTCCTATACTTTGTAGCGGGGGGGGCGGGGCGAATTTGGAAATGGTGTTGTTTACCCCTACATCGATAGCGTTAACGTAAATGATAACCCGACCGGTCCAAGGACTGAACCCTGTGGAACGTCCCACTAGTGACAGGCTCCCACTCTCCTCCGATTCCACTCCATTTATCACCCCTCTCTGTCTTCTGTCTGTAAGCCAATTTCTTTACCCAGAATGAATTTCTCCTTCGATACCTATACTCTCCAGTCTAGCCAATAGTTTTCGGTGAGGCACCTTGTCGAAAGCTTTTTGAAAGTCCCAGAAGATTAATATCTAAGTTGATTGCGGCATGTCGTTAGATGTGAATAGTTTGTTATAAAATTCAATCAAAGTTTGTTAGGCATGACTTATTTGATCTAAAGCCGTTTTGACTATTTTTGATTAGGTTTGTTTGATTCGAGGTAAGCTACTATCTTATCTCTACTGCGTTTTCCATTATATTTCCTACAATTGCAGTTAGACTAATTGGTCTGTAATTACCCGCTTTGGCCTTGCTACCCTACTTGTATATCGACGAAATGTTTCGGATCTTTCCAATCACTCGGTACAATCCCCTGTAGTCGTGATAAAGTTAAATAGTTGTGTCAGGGGTTTTTGCTATGTCGTCCTTGACATTCTTAATTATTTTCGGGTGGAGCATGTCGGGTCCCGGGGTCCTTTTTACATTTAAATTACTTCATTTGCTTTGTAATTCGGTAACACTGATGGTGAAATCTCCTATCACATGAGTTGAGGTTGGTATTTTCAAGGGTATGATCGATAATTTGTCTCGGTGAAAACTGAGCCAAAATATTTGGTGAGCAGATTTGCCGTGGTGTGTGTCCCCTGTTATTGGTCTGGCCATCTTCTATTAGCGGTCCGATTCCGCTTTTGATCTGTTTATTTTTGTTATACGTAACTGTAGAATTTTTTGGGGTTTGTGGCACTTTTCTCTGGCAATAGTCATTTTCGTAATTTTGTTTGTTCGCCCTAAGTGTTTTTTTCACTTCCCATCTACTATTTTTGTACAAGTTTTTAATTCCTTCAGTGTTTGTGTTTATTTTTTTACAAGTGTGTGGAGTTGATTCCTTGTTCCTTGCTTGCCGTTGCCGCAACGTCTCTACTGTAACAAGGGGGCATTACTTTGATTTCGTATTATCGTATCTACTGGCCGTTTCATGGGTACAAATTGTTTATTGCGCTTCTGTAATTGTAGACTTAAATGTCCCCATAGTTCATTTACTTGGGTTATATTTATGAGGTTTGAGTGTATGTTTGATAGCGATTCCTTAAGTCCGTCATAATTTGCGTTTTTGAAGTCCGAAACCATTCCTGTTGTTTTTACTGAGGAATATTTGCTTATAACGTTGATTCTTAAGATTTTATGATCGGACGTTGCCAGATGTTCACCTACATCCAGGTTTGATAATAAATTTTCTTGGGTAGTGATTACGAGGTCTAATATATATCTGTCTCGCGTCGGCTGTTTTACGTGTTGAGTCAAAAAATTGTCCTGGATGAAGCTTGTCATTAGGCGTGACTCAGCATTTTTCCGGTCAGGGTATTCCAGTCAATTAGGGGGAGGTTATAGTCACCTAGTAAAACTGTTTCGTCGGAATTAAGGGTTTTCTCTAGTATTTCATAACAAATTGTGTCATCGGCAACAGTTAGTCTCGGTGGTCGGTACGCTGTAGTGATATTTAAGTTCATGTTTTTTGTATTTATTTTGACGCACACTATTTCTGCATTACTTTCGGGGAGAGTCACCTCGACTGGGTTTAAGTAGGTTGCAACGTACTTTACTCTTTGTTTTCCATTGTTACGGTCTTTATGAATTTTTTTATATGGCTCTATGTGATATTCATGAAGTAGATCTTTATTTTTAAGGTTCAGATGTGTTTCCGTTATACAAATAACGTCAACTTTCTCATTTAATAACAGACATTTGAGTTCGTCTATTTTGTTTCTTATTGAGCAGGCATTTATGGATATTATTTTTATATCATTTCTCTCAGCATGCGCTGGATTTGTTTTTCTTATTGGTGAGGATTGGGTGACTTAAGCCGCGGCGGGTTGTCAAATGCATTCAGTTGGTTGGGTTGGCTTGGATGGGGTTGGGTGGGGTTTTTCGTTTGTTTTGTGGTTCAGGTAGGTAAGTTTTCGCAACTTGTGGGCCATTGGGGTTGACGGTTTCGTTTAAATGGTTGTGATGGACTTGGAAGGGTTGGGCGGGGTTATTTATTTCTCTTAACTGTGCGGGTGGAGTTTGATTGGGTGGGGTTGTGGGAGGGCTTTTTCGGGGGTAGCGATATCACTACTCAGAGGAGTCTACTATCATAGTTCTTTCTCGGTCCTGACTGGCGTTGTTTTTCGTGGGCAATGTAGGTTGCTTGATTTAGGGTGTCACTCATGTGCTGAACGCCTTTTTCTGATAAATGAATGCCATCTCCGCTGTACAGGGACTAGTGCCCTACAAAGTTGGTCCAATTGTCCCACATACAGTACCTTCTCTTGTTCGCACATGACCTTGACTGCGTTGTTAATTTCTATGGCTCTATTTTGTCCGTATGAGCTTGTTTTAATCCGGGGTATGACGCCGCTTACCACACATTTCGTGGTCTTCCTTTTCATGACTTTAATTAGGTTCTCAAAATCTTTTTCTATGGTCTTAATTGGGGCCTTACCTCCGTCAAAGCAGTCATTTGAGCCAACATTGACGACTACACAGGTGCCCTCTGGTATGGCGGAGTTAGTTATGTCTTTCAAGATATGTTCGACTTTACCGCCTGGAATGACCTTTACTGACCTTTTTCCTCTGTTCTTGGTGGCAAAGGCAGCTCCTTGACCTAGCATGAGACTATCACCATATACTAGGGTGAGTTTCTCCTTCCCGCTGTCTCCGTGATTTGATGGTTTCGTTGTTTTCCTGTCCGGAGTTTTCTTGCCTTTCGAGCTTGCTTTCACGTGGTCAGTTACCTCGTGTGCAAATCTGTTTTTGATGGGGGTTACCTGGTGTCGCTTTTCCATTCCCATTCCCATTCACGTGGTCAGTTACCTCGTGTTCATTGTTTTCGGCGAGAACAGCAAATCTGTTTTTGATAGGGATACCTGGTGTCGCTTTCCCATTCCCTTGGGATTTGTTCTTGTTACGCCTGTTGACTACTGTCTGATATAGATCATTGGATGGGTTTTCTTTTTGAAGATATTTAACAACGTCGACTTGCTTACTCTCTATGTCCTTTACTCGCTCTTTTAGTAAGAAATTTTGATGCGAAAGTACACCTACAGTCTCCTTTAGTGTGAGATTATCTCGCTTCAGTTCGTCAACCTGTGCCTTGTGTGCTTCTAATGTGCACTCCAAGACCAAAAGGTTTTCACCAGTTATTCACCAAAATAGGGATGAGAGGAAAAGAAAGAAAGAAAGAGTGGGGGGGGGGGAAATTGGGTGAGAGGAGAGAAAGAGGGAGAAGGGGCGGGGGTTGAGAATGAAAAAAAGGGGAGAGAGGGGTGAAGAGGAGCGAGAGAGAGAGAGAGAGAGAGAGGTGAGATAGAGAAAGATGGAGAGAAAAATTTAGAGATAGAGAGGAGGGGGTGAGAGTGATTAGTTTATACTGTATTCACCTGGTGGGGCCCTCGTAAACGGAAGTCGGGGGGGGGGGGGGGGTGGGGGGGGGGGGGATTGGGCACATGGTTTTGAGGAGAGAGAGAGAGAATTAGTTTATTGGGGGCTGTATTCAGGTGGGCCCTCCTCGTCAAGCGGATATTGTTTGTTGTTGGGGGGGGCGAGTTGGGGGGATAGGAGAGAAGGAGAGATGTGATAGATGAGAGGGAGTTATTGAAAACTAGGAATTCCATGGATAGGCAGCTGGGATGGTGTGGGAACAATCAAAGGGGGTATTTAGACAAGGAGGAGATATTTAAGCTTATAGAGGGATTTTTCTATAGCTTGAGTGTGACAGACCAAGATTTTTGCAAGAAGGATTTAATAATGGGATGTGGGGATTGTAATTCGGGATGTTCTATATAGTGAGAGTTAGTGAGAGAGACAATTTGTATGAGATTTATATGGTTAGGTAGGTATAGTAAGAGAGTTATTTAGATGATTTGAAAGAGACCGAAGGGTTGAATTAGAGGATGAATGGGATAATGTGGATATTGGTAATACTAAGTTACAAGATACTGGTGAGGGCAGAGGGGAAAGGCAGCATGCACGGTGTGGTGGGGGCAGGAGGCGGCGCTCGGAGCTCGGAAAGACACTTCCTTCCTTGTTCGACCACTACTGAGAGAGAGAAGAGAGATAGATAGAGAGAGAGAGCGAGAGAGAGAGAGACATTAGAGATAAGAGAGAGAGAGAGAGAGAGAGAGAGAGAGAGAGGAGAAAGAGAGAGAGAGAGGAGAGAGGAGAGAGAGAGAGAGAGAGAGAGAGAGAGAGAGGAAAGGGAAAATCTACAAAGAAAAAAAAAATATATAAGGAAGAAAAAAGGAAAAAGGAAATAGTGAAGCAGAAATCAGAGAATGAAACCTGGAGAAAGGAGAACAAAATAAATAGAAGGTATATAAGGAAACTAATGAAGTGAAGGAAGAGAGAAGGAAAACAACGACAACAGAAGGAAAGAAAAGCGCACGAAGAAAAAGAATGAGAGCAATAAAGCCACAAAAACAAATCAACACAAGAAACATACAAGGACAAAAAGAACAAGGAAAGCACAGGACAAAATCAAGAACATAGTGCCACATAAAAATACAAATATTATACATAAATACATAAACAAATTTGAAGGAAACTAAAGAGAAAAAAAAAACCGCCACAGGAATAAAAACAAGAAAAAAACAATCACAAAAAGAAAGAAAAGCAAGAAAGCCACAGGCAAACAAAATAGAAGGAAAATAAAGCGAGCAAACAAAATCTACAAGAAATAATGAATACAAAGAAACCTATAAAGAAAGAGATCAAGCCACAAGAAAAAAGTATATATATATAACCACTTACATGACCTAACAACTAAAAAGTATATATATATATATAACCACTTACATGACCTAACAACTAAAAAGTATATATATATATAACCACTTACATGACCTAACAACTAAAAAGTATATATATATATAACCACTTACATGACCTAACAACTAAACAGTATATATATATAACCACTTACATGACCTAACAACTAAAAAGTATATATATATAACCACTTACATGACCTAACAACTAAAAAGTATATATAACCACTTACATGACCTAACAACTAAACAGTATATATATATAACCACTTACATGACCTAACAACTAAAAAGTATATATAACCACTTACATGACCTAACAACTAAAAAGTATATATAACCACTTACATGACCTAACAAACTAAAAATAATTATAATCTGTGACGAGAAACATTACGAAATTAATTACCAACGAGAGCTCCCACGCAGGAAGGTACAGTTGGCCACATAAGTTATGTTACTCATTGGTATCTTATGTATACAAGTAAAATAATATGAATTAATTGCGAGTTTGGTTCCTTTATATTACCAGTTGACTTCAGATGAGTTAACCACTTCATACGAAACTAAACTCGTAATTCTATCATGGGCATTATATGTTTATGTATAAGATCACTGAGAGGAACATAACTTATGTGGCCAACTGTACAGAATAGAGACCCTCTAGGTCCAGGAAGAGTGTCTAATAGGGACAATTAGGTGTTAACCCTGTTTGGTCGGAGATAGGACTTTTGAATCTTCCCAGTTGCCAAACCGGTAATTGTAAATTAAATTTCAAGGGTAATACAGTTAATTATTTGACTCCCACACAAACTCTCTCAGTAAATCATGACACACTCTATTATCTTATGATGGCTATTATAAGACTATTTGTTTAAGCTTAGAAGGGATTTGTAAGAGTTAAAAGCTTAATTGAGATATAATTCACCGTTTCGATTACTACAGTCCTTCTTAAGCTGAGTACAAATCCAGTTTTGCTCATAATATCATAATGGAAGGGCTTTACATACATCGTATATTAATAGTCAGTCATCATAGTGAGAGGGTTGTTATATTTGCAAATATATATTTCTTGAATTATTATCTGGTTAAGCATTTTTTTAAGCTAACAAACGTAACAATAACAGGGTGTTTGAAATTTCATAAACGTAACAGGAATGAAAAAAAGACAAATGTTGCAACCTTAAATCAATTGCTAGTGAAGCCTAAACATATTTTTACAAATAACTAAAAAACAAAAAAGGACCGGTAAATCACCATCAAATGAGAAAAGACATTTTGCAACCATGAATCAATTGCTAGTGATAGACAATAATATAATACAAAAAAAAAAAAAAAAAAAAAAAAATCTTCATCATTGTACTGTATATACCGTTATTATACCCCTTCTTTTACAGTGTGGCCTCTGAATGTTGAAATAGGAGGTTGTTGTTGTTGTTTTTCCCCAAGCTGCCTGGCCGAACAGCCCCAAGGCCCCGAGCAAGGCCAAGGCCACAACCGAGCGTCTCCACAGAACCCTCCCCGCCGACCACAATAAAGCCTGGGTGACCGAAGCCACTCCACGGCGGGGAGCTGAGGAGGGTGCGGAAACGCCCGGGAAACCAAAGTCCCACCCAGGGCCCTGTGCCCCTCAGCAATTATGAAGAGAAAGTTGAGGGGCAAAGGAAAGATGTGACGCTTTGGCTTCCAATCTTGGTAGATTAGGAGGTCAATCCACGCAAGAGACGCCGTCACTTGAGATCTAGAAAATATATAAGTAAAAGGAACAGTCAGAGTAAGCTATGGGTATGGCAGAGATCGCTCAGTTCTCACTCTGATAGACCAGCCCATCACCATAATTGATACATGAAATAGGAGGTAATGGTCCATAGCGTAATCATGCAAGTAACTTAATACTACCTGGTCCGACGTACTGTGGGTCATTATGATATTGTGTTTAATTATTATTGAGGATTTTGTTTGATTTTGCTATGTTCGACCAATGTATTTTAGTTTGTCCCCTAGTCTAAAAAAAAACGAAAAAAAGAAAAAAAAACAGAAAAAAAAAACCGCCTACCTTGACTTTCTTAATCTAAATACCGCCCACCCAGACCCCCTTCAAGAAAAATGTGTGCAGTATTTGACAGAAAAATGTCTCGAAAGCCATTTGTTTCCAAGTTACCGGTTGGCTATTGTTCGCCAAGAAAAAATCGACACCTGAATAGTGAAGCGTCTTAGTATCGCCAAACTAATGGGGTGAAACATCCTAAGATTTCAAAACTAAGGTAGCGAAAGAGGAGAGGTGGTTAAATCATACACTATTGCAACCGAGTGAGTGCCAGAGACACTATTTCACATTTTTCATTAGGCCTTTGCATGCAGCGTAGGAGGGAATATTTTGTAATCTAAGAGTTAAACACTATCTCAATCACTTTTCTAACTCCAACATATCCTTACCCATTTCAATCAGAAGACACCAATGTTTTGTTTATGTTCTAGTTTAATAAACTTAGGAACGAACTGTATATATATAACTATTATGTGTTTGTAATATGAAGTTATAACTATTAGCTCCGCTTTGTTCGAAGGTTCATTCAGAAATATTTTATCATCAATATTGAATTGTATAAAAATTACTCTAAAATTGTTGTTTTTCGCATATAGAATACGGCTGACGGTCATAAAAATATTCACTCTCGGTCGGTTCTAGACAATAATAATTACTTTGTATAAACTATATTATACATACATATAACGAAGCAAGGGTATTCTATAACATTCAGCTAGAAATTATATCAAAACCTCGACTTATCATCGTGAATATGTTTGCCGAATAAAAACTCTATCCGTCCGTAACTTAATGGACAATTTTCCAGGACAACTTCAGTTACAACATAAGTTTATTTAAGAGTGCACCAAATAGCATTCTGTATGCTCTTGCCATTGGTATCATCACAATATATACAGTATACCATACAAATTGGATTTGATATAAGTATTTTCATCCCTGTCATGCGAAGCGAAATCACTGTAAAATGTGGTATGAAAAGGGTAATTAAAGTGTCAATAATAATACACTTTTACAATATAGTGGTAAGGGTACACCCATCTGATATAAAGATAAAAGGCTCAATTACTAAAATATAATTATGTTAATACCTATTTAATACATTGATATGTAACAATGTACACATACAGCCTACATTTCCAACATTACTCATGGAACAGAATAATGATTCTTAGGATGCATTTGAAACCAACATCATTATACGTTTTGCGTATGCTGAGCAGTAATTATCCTTTACTGAGAAAAGAGATTAACCGGAGAATTTTACAAGCCTCTATTTACTGAGTTAGCTATTATAACATACCGTCACGTGCATAAATGCTGCAACATCAACCAGATGACGTCAACTCCATCATGAGAGGTTTATGATAAGATGAATACAATCGTTTGACGGTAACTAGAATTAATTACAAAAATTGTAGTAGGTTTGTAAACATTTTTTAGCAAACCTTTCGAAACAAAGGGGCGAACGTTATTTGGTTAGTGTTGCAGTATTTATGCTCGTGACTGTACATTCATACGCAGACGACTCAACCTTACACTACTCCCTTAGTTTTTCAGAACGCCCCAGCCAGCAATCCCTCAACGACAAACGTAATGAAGCCATAGAACTCTTAAATTCTGATCTAAATACTATTTCCAATTGGGGCAGAGAAAACCTTGTTAACTTTAATGCTTCCAAAACCCAATTTCTCCATCTATCTACCCATCAGGATCTCCCAGCGGACTATCCCTTATTCTTCAACAATACAAAAATCAACCCTTCATCTTCTCTCAATATTCTTGGTGTCTCTTTTTCTTCTGCTCTCATTTGGAAGGACCATATTACCAGTCTTGCTAAGGCAGCCTCCCAGAAGCTGGGTGTGCTCAACCGCCTTAGGGGGTTCTTTTCCCCTGCACAGCTTCTTGCTCTGTACAGGGGCATAGTGCGCCCTTGTATTGAGTATTGTTCACATGTGTGGGGAGGTTCCTCTCACACCTCTCTCCTAGACAAAGTTGAAAGGAAGGCCTTTCGTATCATTAACTCCCGTCCACTCACCAACTCTCTGCAATCTCTCTCTCTCTCCGCCGCAATGTTGCATCTCTCTCGCTATTCTATCGCTACTATAATAATCAGTGTTCCTCAGAGCTATCCCAGTGCATACCACCTCCTTTACGTAGGGCACGTGGTACCCGTCTTGCAACTCAATCCCACCCCTACTCTGTGCAACTCTCCAACCCAAGAGTGAAACTTTACTCTCAAACTTTCTTCTACTCAACATCTGAGCTCTGGAACTCTCTCCCAGAATCAGTCTTTCCCTCTTCCTATGACTTAAATTGCTTCAAACTCCGTGTGTCCAGGCATTTTGGCTCGAACGTCCCTTGATTTTGGCCCTGTCACTCTTTCAACTATGGGGGAGGCACTCGCTATAGGCAGTTATGCCTTTTGCCTCCCTCAATCACATAGAAAAAAAAAAAAAAAAAATTCGGGTATCTCTCCCTAATTCTACTGACTATCCAAAATGCTTCGACTATCTTACTTCTAAAGTGGAACACATTCTATCAATCTCTCCTTTCGCAGAAATCTCCATCTTAGGAGATTTCAACGTTAACCACCACCAATGACTCTCCTCTGTTTCCACTGACCAACCTGGTGAACAAGCCTTCATCTTGTCTATCCTAAACGACCTAGAGCAGTTAGTTCAGCAACCCACCCGTATCCCAGATCGCTTCGGAGATCGGCCCAACATTCTTGATTTATTTCTAACCTCTAACCCTTCTGCTTATACTATAAATCTATTCTCTCCTTTGGGCTCCTCCGACCATAAACTAATATCTGTCACCTGTTCTATCTCTCTGGTACGGCCACTCGATCCTCCTAACAAGTGGCGCTTGTGGCACTTTGGCGCTGCTGACTGGGAGGCTCTTTGACAGTACTTCTTTGATTTCCCATGGAATGACTTTTGCTTCCGTGGCCGGGGACCCTCGGAGAGTGCTGAACGCATTACCGAGGTAATCCTCTCGGGCATGGAAGGGTACATTCCATTTTCTTTCTCTCAGTTTAATGCAAAAAAATCTTTGTTAATTTATGCTTGTTCTACTGCTGTCCGCAACATGGAGGAAGCATTCAAACGGTACCCGACGCCGTAAAACTCAAGAATCTCATTCTTCCGATGTTTCCCCCCGGAGTCAAGCCAAATCTGTTTTTCGACTTGCCAAGCATTTTTTCATCAATAATAAATGCACTGAACTACTCAACTCTAGCTCTTCCCAAGCTTTCTGGCATCTAGCCAAAAACTTCAAAAAAATTTCTTCCTCGTCTTTCCTTCCCCTTTTCCACTCTGATGGCACAACCATCACTTCTTCCTCTGACAAAGCTGAACTCTGGTGCTATTCCTCTCTCTACACCCACCTCTCTCCTACTTATGCCTAATATCCTAATCTCTTCTAAAGATGTACTTTCTACCCGCTCTGGGCTTAATACTAAGAAGGCGTACGGTCCGAACGGTGTTCCTCCTGTTGTACTAAAAAACTGTGCTTCCGTGCGGACTCCCTGCCTAGGCAGGGAGTCTTCCCTTCTTGCTGGAAGTTTGCTCTCATTCAACCTGTCCCAAAGAAGGGTGACCGCTCTCCACCCTCCAACTATCGTACAATTGATCTCATCTCTTGTATCTCTAAAGTTTTTGAAACTATTCTTGCTTCCAAATTTCTTAAGCATTTCTCTTCTCATAATATACTCTCAGATCACCAGTATGGCTTCCTTAAGGGTTGCTCTACTGGTGATCTTCTTTCATATCTTACTAACTATTGGTCATCCCCCTTTCGGGACTTCGGTGAGACCTTTTCTAATGCACTAGACATATCGAAGGCCTTCGATAACATCTGGCACAATTCTTTCATTTCTAAACTACCCTCCTTCGGTTTCTATCCCTCCAACTGTGCCTTTGTCTCTAATTTCCTTTCCGGCCGTTCCATAGCTGCGGTTGTGGATAGCCATCGCTCACTTCCTCATCCTTTCAACTCCAGTGTTCCCCAGGGCTCTGTCCTATCTACCATGCTCTTTCTAATTTTCATAAATTATCTTCTCAACTGTACCTCCAGTCCCATCCATTCATACGCAAGAAGACTCTACCTTACACTACTCAATTAGTTTTCCAGAACGCCCCATCTAGCAATCCTTCAAAACACTTATCTTCTAATCTAACTACCAATTAGTTTTCCAGAACGCCCCAGCTAGCAATCCTTCAAAACACTTATCTTCTGATCTAACTACCAATTAGTTTTCCAGAACGCCCCAGCTAGCAATCCTTCAAAACACTTATCTTCTGATCTAACTACCAATTAGTTTTCCAGAACGCCCCAGCTAGCAATCCTTCAAAACACTTATCTTTTGATCTAACTACCAATTAGTTTTCCAGAACGCCCCAGCTAGCAATCCTTCAAAACACTTATCTTCTGATCTAACTACTATTTCTAATTGGGACAGAGAAAACATTCTTGGTTTTAATGCTTCCAAAAGCCAATAATAAATTAAAAATTAATAATAATAATTAATTATCCATCTATCTACCCGTCCGGAACTCCCAGAGGACTACCCCTTCTACTTCAACAATACAAACATCAATCCTTCATCTTCTCAATATTCTTGGTGTCTCTTCTTCTTCTGCTCTCTCTTGGAAGAACCATATTACCAGTCTTACTAAGGCAGCTTCCCAGAAGCTGGGTGTGCTCAACCGCCTCAAGGGGTTCTTTACCTCTGCACAGCTTCTTGCTCTGTACAGTGCGTCCTTGTATTGAATACTGTTCACATTTGTGGGGAGAATCCTCTCACACCACACTCCGAGACAAAGTAAAAAGGAAGGCTTTTCGTATCATTAACTCCCGTCCACTCACCAACTCTCTGCAATCAATCTCTCTTCGCCATAATGTTGCATCTTTCTCTCTTTTCTATCGCTACTACAATAATCAGTGTTCCTCAGAGCTCTCCCAGTGTATACCACCTACTCTACGTAGGGTACGTGGTACCCGTCATATTTCTTACAGTGTATACACAGCCTAAAAAAGGGAAAACCTAGTTAGAAATTCGCGGTTGTGAAAAAATAATATTAAAAACATATTTAAATAAATGGCCGTCAAAACTAAAAAACACAGCTTCATTCATCAAAATATCGCCCCAACTAAACCTCGCCACCTACCAAAATATTACCATATAATTCCCCTAACATCGGATGACGGTACCAGGAAGCTTGGCCATCAATGCCGTTTATAGGTGAGCTTAAACTTAATAGCTGGCTTAATGACCATAGTGGTGGTGACTGTTAGCTTTATCAACAGTTAGGGAATGAGGTAGAGGCGACGTGAATACAGTTTTTTTAAGTTAAACATAAGCTCACTGTCAGGCGTGTATTTATTAGTGGCCCCTCCATCATTGACGAACATGCCTATTACATAAGGCATCCTCTTCAAACACTAATCCGCCGTAGTTTTGAATCTACCGCGCAGAGCATTTAAAAACTGAGGAGCCTTCATCATGAGCGCACGCGACCTCACTCATGGCTTCAGTCATTATGAATTGGGTTCTCACTACGAAAAAACTTCGTAAAAAATAAAAAGAAAAAGAAAATAAGAATAACTATCCAATAAGCTTTCCATCATATCGTGGATGTACTTGTGTGGATCTCTGACCAGACGCTGATTCAGGCGTCATTCTTCCTTCTCTGCTCTGCGTTCAGCCTGCCCGGACGTGCCTCCCCACGCTCCGCTAGTTCCGCATTCGTGGCGTCCCTAGTGAGTTTTTTCTCATTTGTTTACTCCAGGATGTATCGAGTAAGGTTAGGATAGGCGTAGCAGGAGTGTCCTGGGCTGGTTGCCCGCAGTGCAGTGTATTTTGGGTCGAGTGTATGGGGCATCTATTTCGGATGTACCCTCGTGGTCCCGTTGTGGACATGTGAACTTTTTCACAGCTGTGTTAGTTTGTGATGCAGGCGGCTTTCACTACGCGTTAGTTAGTGCTGCCTTTTATCTTTCTGATGAGGTAAGCTTTGTTTCTGACGTTCCCAGCGTATTTTTCTTCACTTAGTGAAGTTTTTTCTGGGTCCCGAGTCAGTCTTCCCTTGGTCGGAAGTTTGTGCTACGGTGGTGTGTTGGCGGTGGTTCCTGTTGTGATATTTCCAGTGTTTGTGTATATTTCAACTTTTATTATGCCGTCTACCTAGGCCTAGCCAGCCGCTCGTAGCTTTGCCACATGTACTAGTGTTATTGTTTATTATTTATAAATATGCCCTACTGTGTCGTGTGTATCCGGGTTTTAGTTGTGTATTGGCTAATTCCTCGGACTATAATTGTTTCCTGGTTTAGTTGTGTATTGGCTAATTCCACGGATTATTGAGTGACCTTGGGGTTGTCGTGCGTGGCTCTCCTCGTGTCTCTTGTTGTTCAGATGGTGTTTGTTCAGGGTGGGTTGCCTTCCGGCGGGGTTTTCTCGGTTTCACCATGAAAATCCCGGCCGCGAGCCGTGTTGGGCCACACGTGGTTGTTAACACTGGCTTGTTTCCCCGGCGTTGGGGTGTCTGTGGCTCTCCAGGACTGCGTCTCTGTGGGTGCCTGGTTTCAGGCCTCCTTTGATTCCCGGCGGGATGGCTGTTCCCATCTATAAAACGTTGTTCATGCGGACATACGTTATGTAGTTTTTCTACCCGGTTTTACAAAAACCACTTGAAAAACCTAGCTGTTGTTTTAGGCTTTCCTCCCCGGCGATCTTTTACAAAGAAGTGGGGACAGGAACTTATAGGGGTTAACGTTTGGACATCTCACCCGGCGGGTGCACCTGGGTAGGGTGGGATGAACGACTTATGTCTTTCAGTTAGTTAACCAATCCATTTTAGTGATACTATGTGTATCGCCGCCTTTACTCTTACGGCGATTGAAGGTTCAAATTAGGTTAATTTATCGATTCTTCTCACCCGGCGGGTGCTCCTAGGTGGAGGAACTAAGGAATTTACAAAATTCGATTTCGATTTAACCACTTAATTTAGTGATACAAGTAGGTATCGCCGCCTTCAAACTTACGGCGATCTTTTGTGACAATTCGTTAGACATCAGATCTCGTATCATCCTGCCCTGTGCTATTCTACTAAAATATTTCAAGGGCCGGCGTCTTTATGGGGGGTTGCTTTGTTACAAAATTGAATCTTGAGACAGTCACCACCACCAAGAGACTATAAGCGCCATGCTGGACTGTTATATTATATCAGAGGGTATTCTTCACTTTCTTTAACAAAAGATTTGTTTAGATTTTCTGAACCCCGCCGCGTAGCGAGCTGTGTTTGTGTCAATTACATCTCGTTACCCGGCGGGTTATTAACACTTGTGTGCGAACATGTTGGGTTAACCTTATGAGCATTAATTCCTGGAAATTTTTTTTTTCCAGAGCTGAGCTCCGGCGGACCAATACAGACCCGGCGGTAGTTTCCTCCCACCAGTCTCTGTCATGGCTACCGTGGCCCCAGTTTTTGCTTTGTGCACTACCCCTGCTTGTGCTGGTATCCCTATTTTTGCGCATACCCGTTGCATAAGGTGTGTTAAATGTCTAGACCGTTCAAGGAGTCTCTGGGTTATGCGTAATTGTTCTTTTTGCTCCCAATTAGCTTTAAAGGTCCTTTGTGATAATGATAAGACCGCGGCGGTAGCGTTGAGAGAGGTTAGGCAACAGATGTCAGCCTACACTACCATTGTTGCGCATAAATCACTTCAATGTGACAACGTCCCACTTTGGGATAGATTGCTCTCCGAACACCCTCCCCCTAAACGTTCCTCTAGAGTCACGAGTATTAAGCCGGCGGAGACTGGTCAGGGTTCTGTATCCTCTGCTGCTACACCTAAACGCCCAAGGGAGCCTACACCCCCGGTATCCGCCTCCTCGTCTCGGGCGAGATCCCGGTCTAGGTCTCCTCTTAGACACCAGTCATCTAGTCGTGCCTCTTCACCGGCGAGTAAGAAGAGTAGGACGGAAGGTTCCACCAGTGGTCACGGCGAGGATTCCTCCAGATCTAAGAATAGTTCGCGGTCACACCGTAGCCATAAATCCTCTAAAAAGGATTCACATAAACGGAAGTCCTCTCGATATTCACCAACTTCTAGTGCATCTCATCGTACCTCTACCCCAGACAGAGTTTGTGTTAAGGCCCAAGAGTCCAGTGCAGCGCCTGTCCCAAAAGAGGATTTGCCACTTAATATTTTAACCCTGGAATTGGAAAGTTCAGGGGGTTCAGTAATTGAGAATGTTTCAGACTCTCAAGAGAGCGTAGGCCAGGGCCTCGGTGTTTGGCGGTTTGCTCAACCAGGGTCTGACCGCCCACGTCCGACTCAAACGAGTCACACAGTAGCCGATGTCCACAGGGACGCGGCGATCCCATCCTCTATCCCAGACTTATCTTGGCAACAAGGTACCCCTGCCTCGGCGGGGTCTTCTCAGGAGGATCAGGAGGAGAAAGACGAAGTTTCTATAATTTCGGAGATGGAAGGACAAGGGTCAGGCTCAGGCTTGGACGCCGCACAGGATACTAATGATTCACCTGTAAGTTCTTCATCAAACCAGTTTGTTACGGCACAAGAAATTAATGGGCTGCTTACTCATGCTTTATCTAAAATTTTTGGCCAACAACAGGAAAACCCCACAATGGACTTGGGGGCTTCCAAGACAAGTTCTACGGTACGGCCTCTGATGACTTCGATTGATTTATCTAAGATCACTAACCCTCCCACTCTGTTAACCTCAGGGATCACGAGGCCTGCTACGGCGGCATTGACAACTTCAAATGTCAGGGTCATAACGGATGTCAATCCACCCCCTCTAGACAAAGCGCCTCTTAGAAAGGTAGCTATGCACTTACTTTATGGGCCAGACGAGTCATGGGTTCTTTTGAACTCCTCTAAACCAGAGCTTGCCCAACCTACTTTGTCAGGGGAACTCCCGGTACCGCGTGAGTGGGTCATCCAGGGCAATAAGTCAAAGAAATTAAGGGCCGTGGATACTTTGGGTAATGTTCTGGACGTAAACATCAAGGCTATACCTAGTTATTATCACCAAGATTATTTTGTGTATGCTTCTAAGCCTGCTTTACCCCCTGCCTCCGCTTCAAAACTATTTTCAGACTGGTCTAAGCTGGATGGGTTTAATGATATTAAGACTCGGTCAGCTCTCACTCCTGAACTAGATTTACAGACCGTCACAGACGACGCAGCTAATCCAGTTTTGAAGGTGGGACAGTTGGGACCAGGACCTTGGGTAGATTGGGAGGTAGAGGCTCAAAACTTTGCAACCACTTTCACTTCTAAATCTTCCCACCAGATACCTCAGGATACTCATTCATGGTTCTCCATGCCGGTGGGTTCTGCCGGCGGAGTCCCGTCAGCTTTGTTTTCATTTCTAGCTGCCCCTAAGATTAATCTTTGTGAGCTGAAGGACCCGTTCACTACCCCTACCCCTACTCACCTAGACAGAGAATTTAGGCTACGGGGAAAAGCTTTTCGCCTGTTCTCGCAGTACATAGTATCTCAGCAGGTGGCTAAGTCTTTACTACGGTCCACTCAGGCAATCGCAGATGCGGATGCTCGAAGATCGGTTGAGTTATCCCGGCGACTGATTCTTCAGTCGTCAATCCAATCCTTGGGTGACATACCGCCTTGCTTGAGGCGGTACGAGCACAACAAGATCTTAGGATGTCGTTAGTTCGCAAGCTACCTGATCGCATTGCTAATCAGGTGGTTATGTCACCAGTGCTTACTCCCTCTTTAATGACCCCTGAAGTGTGGCGAACAGTGTTCAATATGGCACAGGCCGTTAAGCACAGTCCCACCCCTTCTAAGAAACCTGCATTTAACTTCCCCAAACCCAGGCCTACTACTAAAGCTCAGCCAGGGGGATCTAAACCTTTTCTTCCGCCTAAGTCCTCCCACTCCCCCCAGGGTCAGTACAGGCATAGACAGAGTAGGTTTTCAGGTCAGAGAGGACGCGGCCAAAATAAACCAGGTCAGGGCCAGTCTTCGGCCAACACCAGCCAGCCGGCGAAGCGGCCAGCACCAACCCCACCATCAAAAAACTAAAGTCTCTCTCACTCCCGGCGCCTACCTTAAGGCCGGAGGAACCGAGGGTAGTACAGCCGGCGAACCCTTGTCTGCTAACTGGGTCGTTCCGAACGTGTCACCAAGCATGGCCGTTAAACACTTGGGCACGGATGGTGGCACGCAAAGGCATCACTTGGCAGTGGCTCCGGCGACCTCGATTACGTCAGCCGACAACGGCGAATTTGGTTTCTTTAGAGGTGGAGTCACTAGCCCAGGAAATGATTGCCAAGAATGTCATCATCCCGGTCCCCCCAAATTACCCTGTATTCACGTCCAAACTATTTTTGGTTCCCAAAAGGGACAGTGTTCAGATGAGGCTGGTCGTAGACCTGTCTTATCTGAATCTTCACATTCACAACGAATCTTTCAGAATGTTAACAGTACACCAAATCAGGCTAACACTTCCGCCGGGAGGTTGGATGTGTTCACTAGACCTGACAGACGCCTATTGGCACGTATCGGTCAACAAAAGATTTCAAAGGTTTTTGGCCTTACGGATCAGGCACCAAAATTTTGTTTTTCAGAGGATGCCGTTCGGCTTGAACCTGGCACCTCGATTATTCACAAAACTAGTCCGGCAAGCCCTGATGCCATTGTTAAAACAAGGGATCAGAGTGTTGTGGCATCTGGACGACTAGCTGGTGGTGGCAGAGACACAACAATTATGCATAAAACATGTCAATATCATTTTAAATCATGTCAAAACTCTAGGCTTCAAGGTAAATCTGGTAAAGTCAAACCTTGTTCCCTCACGAGTAATTCAGTGGATAGGGCTGGTCTGGGACACCGCCGCTCTCACTCTGAGTCAGAGTGTGGACAATCGCAACAGGTTTCGCAGGAAACTGTTCAGGTTTCTTCACAGTCTGACTACGACGCGAAGGGTCTGGGAGTCTCTGGTCGGCTCTCTCAACTGGATTCAACTAACTGTCAAGTTGGGCCAGTTGAAAGTAAAACGATTAATATTGGAAGGCAACAAATATTTCCCGCTCTTACCGGCGGGAAAATTATGGCCCATCCCGAAATTAATCCACACCTTACTAGCGGTCTGGGCGAAGAGGGAAACATTGCACTCAATAATGTCATGGAACTCTCCTCCACCAACGGTATGGGTAGACACGGATGCGTCAGGCACAATAGGGTGGGGATTTCAGTCAAATCAGGGGCACCAGGGTCAGGGGCTTTGGTCCCACTTAGAAATCTCCCACATCAATGTCAAAGAATTACTAGTCCCCTTGTATTTCCTTCAGGCTCACGGCCCGGCGTTACGGGGCAAGTCGGTGGCCTTCAGAATGGACAATCTGAATGCAGTCCACTGTATTCAGAAACAAGGGTCAACGAGGTCAAGGAAGTTGCTAAACGTGTCGGAAGAGATTTTTGCTCTAGCCAACAGTCTAGATATTTATCTTCACGCATCTTATCTCCCAGGCGTAGCGAACGTCTGGGCAGACGCTCTGTCCCGGAGACAGAGCACGACAGTAGAATGGGAGCTCAAGCAACCCATTTTCAACCTAATGATTGCAGAGCTCTCCCATCCACAAGTGGATCTTTTTGCGTCCGAGGAGACTCACAAACTCCCTCTATACCTCACCCGCCGGGCGAAAACGCCGGCAGGGGGGCCAGACGCCCTAGTGACAGACTGGAACAGATGGAGCTCCATCTATCTGTTTCCACCGCCAGATGCGTCACTAATGTGCCACGTAGTGAACAAACTACGAGATTATCGAGGCTTAGTCTCGCTAATCGCGCCACTGTGGCCGGCGCAGTTGTGGTACCAGCAATTGAAAATGTGGTGCCCGGACCCGGTATCGCTCCCGGTCGGGTATTTCCACTTAGACACGATTGGCAACCTAGCGACCTCGCTGACTTTTGCATTATGGACATTCAGGAGGCCAAGTGGCTAGCACCATACGGTAGAGATGTGACCAATAAATTACTCAATCAATATACTCAGTCTACAAAACGACAGTATCAATCACATTGGCAAGCCTTTACTTCTTGGATCGTTAGGACAGAACAAACTGTACCCTCAGTGGCATTAGTTTTTAATTATTTGAATTATCTGTTTGAGCAGAAACGTTTATCTGTGGTAACATTAAAAAATCACTTAACTGCGATTAGAGTGCCCTTTTTAGACCTTACGGGTCTTTCCATACCGGTGGCGGAGGAAACAGGTTTTATGAGAGCATGTTTTAAACTACGCCCACCTCCCCGTCAGCTCATGCCTACTTGGTCTCTGGACAAAGCTTTGTCTTTGCTTCACTCTCGTCTGTACCAAAATACTGCAGACTTTGCATTTCTCTTAAAAAAGGCGGTTTTCCTTTTGGCTTTGGCCACCGGAAACAGAGTGTCTGAGCTGGCGGCGATGAGCAACACACCTAATTGTCTTAGGTTTGGTAGACTTAATGAATGTATTTCCATTGCACCCTCCCCAGGTTTTGTAGCCAAGAATGAGCATAGTGCACACGTGTTTTCTGAGTTCACGGTGCCGGCGTTAAAAAGGGGAAAGGTGCATCATAATTTATGTCCAGTGCAAGCTCTAACCAAATATTTGAGAGTAGCTCCTCGAAACCCCCAAGGTGCTTTATGGGTAGCAAGTACGGGTAAACGCTTACTTAAACGGCGATTAGCCTCTCTTCTGGTAGAAGTCATTAAAGAAAGTAATCCTGGCGTTGTGGGTCGGGCCCACGATTTACGCAAATGGGCAGCCTCTTTACGTTTCCTGAAATTGTTTTCAGTTGAAGACATAGCGTCCACGCAGTTGTGGGCGTCTAATCATACGTTTCTGTCTAGATACTTGTCAGTTGCTCTAGACAAACCTTCCTTACCATGTATAGCTTTAAGGCAGAGGGTCTAGGTGGCCCTGCAGTCACTTTTGTTTACTTTCACGGGAAAGGGGGGGGGGGGGGGTGCAGTCAGTTGACATAGGACACCCTAGACCCCGCCGGAGTATGAGAGCTGTGATACAATTTAAGGTTAAAATGTGATATGAAAATTTCTCAGTGAGAAATTGTGCTAGTACAATGTTAAGTACAAAACAACGGTGTTGTTAGAGTAGTTTAGCTGCGAAAGCAATTTAATATTAGAATAATGGAGTTCCTTTGCAATTTATCTCCAAGTTTATGTTGGGGTTTATTATGTGCACATATAAACTTATAACTTGTTATTTTTTGTCACCACTCGTTGAGTGGGGTGCCTTTGTAACTACAGATCTGCGTTCAGAATCTTCAGGGTTACCCATTTTTTTTGTCAGGCAGGGTTCTTTGAAGCACGCACCTGCCTGAACCCCCTTTTTCTTGTATTTTTTCGGCCTACGCCGTTGTTAAATATATTTTCAAAAGTAAGAATACTATGTGGTTGTTTTTATTATCTGCTTTTCTAGAGTTATGATATGATTACGAATGTCCCCCTCCAGTCTTAGAAATCAGGCATGTTCGTCAATGATGGAGGGGCCACTAATAAATTATAGGTTTGACTCCTGTAAGGAGATAAAGAAAACCTAATATTTAGTAGTGGCCCCGTAATCATTGACGACTGGGGCCCTCCCGACCGTCCCCTTCCCATTCATTGATGTATTGAGGATTTTGGTTTACTTGATATGTCAGTGAAGGAAGAATGACGCCTGAATCAGCGTCTGGTCAGAGATCCACACAAGTACATCCACGATATGATGGAAAGCTTATTGGATAGTTATTCTTATTTTCTTTTTGTTTTTATTTTTTACGAAGTTTTTTCGTAGTGAGAACCCAATTCATAATGACTGAAGCCATGAGTGAGGTCGCGTGCGCTCATGATGAAGGCTCCTCAGATTTTAAATGCTCTGCGCGGTAGATTCAAACTACGGCGGATTAGTGTTTGAAGAGGATGCCTTATGTAATAGGCATGTTCGTCAATGATTACGGGGCCACTACTAAATATTAGGTTTTCTTTATCTCCTTACAGGAGTCAAACCTATAGTATGTACGGATATATATATATATATATATATATATATATATATATATATATATATATATATATACATTATATATATAATGCATGAGAATGACAGCAAGTGTTCATCAGAAATAGATAAAAACTAAACAATTAGAATGCATTGTAAACAAAGCCCATGGATATTCAGGGAAACAAAGATAGGCTGTGGAAAATTCTTGAGTAAAAATCCTTCATTGTTAAAAGGGGTTTGGAATATATAAATACTCCTTCAGTTATTTGCTTTTCTGTGAAGTTCTCCCTCTCTCTCCCCCCCCCCCCCTCCCACACTCTAACCAAGACTTCACTTTGGTTATGATGGGGGATGACCTGCTTATTTTCTCTCCCTTTCTCTTGTTCTCTGGCTTGCATCCATTCGGTCCCATTCAGCCTACTGTTTTAAGACGATTATTTGTTTTACATTTTTTTGACAGCAGGCTAAATTTGTAAATTTTTCGATAGAGAAATGTCTCCGGCGAAGCCGCATTTCTCCATACAATGCAGGCTCGCTATCGCTCGCCAGGAAGAAATAGATACTTGGATATGAATAAACGTCTTAAAACAGTAGGCCGAATGGATACAAGCCAGAGAAAGAGAGAAAAGGCGAGAAAAAAAGAAGGTCACCCCTCTTAATGGACTGTAAATTCGTATGCTTCATTTAGAATAGATAACTATGGAACACCATTGGTAGGCTACATATAATACTATGTAACACCATTGGTAGGCTACATATAATACTATGTAACACCATTGGTAGGCTACATATAATACTATGGAACACCATTGGTAGGCTATATAAAATACTATGTAACACCATTGGTAGGCTACATATAATACTATGTAACACCATTGGTAGGCTACATATAATACTATGTAACACCATTGGTAGGCTACATATAATACTATGTAACACCATTGGTAGGCTACATATAATACTATGTAACACCATTGGTAGGCTACATATAATACTATGGAACACCATTGGTAGGCTACATATAATACTATGGAACACCATTGGTAGGCTACATATAATACTATGTAACACCATTGGTAGGCTACATATAATACTATGTAACACCATTGGTAGGCTACATATAATACTATGTAACACCATTGGTAGGCTACATATAATACTATGTAACACCATTGGTAGGCTACATATAATACTATGGAACACCATTGGTAGGCTACATATAATACTATGTAACACCATTGGTAGGCTACATATAATACTATGTAACACCATTGGTAGGCTACATATAATACTATGGAACACCATTGGTAGGCTACATATAATACTATGTAACACCATTGGTAGGCTACATATAATACTATGTAACACCATTGGTAGGCTACATATAATACTATGGAACACCATTGGTAGGCTACATATAATACTATGTAACACCATTGGTAGGCTACATATAATACTATGTAACACCATTGGTAGGCTACATATAATACTATGTAACACCATTGGTAGGCTACATATAATACTATGGAACACCATTGGTAGGCTACATATAATACTATGTAACACCATTGGTAGGCTACATATAATACTATGTAACACCATTGGTAGGCTACATATAATACTATGGAACACCATTGGTAGGCTACATATAATACTATGTAACACCATTGGTAGGCTACATATAATACTATGTAACACCATTGGTAGGCTACATATAATACTATGGAACACCATTGGTAGGCTACATATAATACTATGGAACACCATTGGTAGGCTACATATAATACTATGTAACACCATTGGTAGGCTACATATAATACTATGTAACATCATTGGTAGGCTACATATAATACTATGTAACATCATTGGTAGGCTACATATAATACTATGGAACACCATTGGTAGGCTACATATAATACTATGTAACACCATTGGTAGGCTACATATAATACTATGTAACACCATTGGTAGGCTACATATAATACTATGTAACACCATTGGTAGGCTACATATAATACTAAGGAACACCATTGGTAGGCTACATATAATACTATGTAACACCATTGGTAGGCTACATATAATACTATGTAACACCATTGGTAGGCTACATATAATACTATGTAACACCATTGGTAGGCTACATATAATACTATGGAACACCATTGGTAGGCTACATATAATACTATGGAACACCATTGGTAGGCTACATATAATACTATGTAACACCATTGGTAGGCTACATATAATACTATGTAACACCATTGGTAGGCTACATATAATACTATGTAACACCATTGGTAGGCTACATATAATACTATGTAACACCATTGGTAGGCTACACAGCCCGTAGCCTAGTAGGTAGAGCTCTCGTCTCACACACGAGGGGTCGGGGGTTCAATCCCCGGCCGGGCGAAGACAAATTGGGCTTGTCTCCTTTCATGTGTTAGCCTCAGTTCACCTAGCTGTAAATAGGTACCTGGAATAAGTGGACGACGTTGTGACGTCCCATCTGGGGTTGGCAAAAATGGTACAAGGCGAGATGGGTATCATATGGTTCACCTAATCTGATGGCTACCTAAGCCTTCGAGCGAGATGGTACCGTCTATAGTGAGAATGGTACCATGCAGATCCACCCTAAGCCTTCGTTTCCGATGTCGCCAATTGGCTAAATACAGACTACACACACATCCACAGCCATTCCAACAGTACATAAAAAACACTTAACATGCATTTCACGCAATACATTCCCAGTTAAGGAGGCGCGATAATAATGAGCTTAGCTCGCATTGCGTGGATTCCCTTTGACGAACAAGTAACGGAGTAACACATATAATACTATGTAACACCATTGGTAGGCTACATATAATACTATGGAACACCATTGGTAGGCTACATATAATACTATGGAACACCATTGGTAGGCTACATATAATAGGTATGGAATATTCTCTGTCGATTACAACACTACTCATATCTTTGCAATACAGCATGTATAATTCTTATTTTGAATTTGTTCTGTAATGGTGAAGAATCAGCATAGGGTGCAACATTAAGGGGAGGTATTTAGTTTGTTCCCTACGTTTTCATCAAGCTTAAAATTACACCCCGTAGACCCCCTTTCAAGATAAATTTGTACATTTTTCGGTAGAAAAATGTCCTGGCCAGAGGCCGGTTGCTCTTAAATTACAGGCTTGCTATCGCTCGCCAGGAAAAAATTGACACCTAAATGGCACGACAGGTCCTAAAATTGACAACGAAATGGGGCAAAAGGTCTTATAATCTCAAAACTAGTGGGGCTAAACATTAGGGAGAAGGGGGTCCAGAGAAACGGTCTGCCTCCCCTGAAATTGATTCTGGCTACAACTAGATTATTTTATTGAGCCTTGGAAGGACTCTAGGAATCTAGTGGTACAAAGCAATCTCAGTTAACCCTCTAACAACCAGTAGTTCTTCCTAAGCTGAATAAACTGTTCTGAACGTAGCACTTTCGTTGTACTGGCAACCATTTAACCCATCCAGTACCGGTGATGTCCTTTTCAATATACTTTGTCACCTATTAGACGATTTCATTCAGATTAGGAAGGATCTCTAGCAATAATAAGTCATCAAAGTATCTCAACCAATCCTTTTAACTACCTAAGATCCTTCCTAAGCTGCATAATCTCGTCTAAATGAAGCTAGAATAAATGATAAAACACGTCGCTGGTACTCAAAGGGTTAATCAAGCACATACCGTACTATCTACAATGCTAATGTTTTGTTTTCCAGGTACGGAACCTTTTACACAAACTAATATAACAAAATATATATATATATATATATCAATATCTATAATATATCATAAATACTATCTATCTATCTATATGCTCAGGCCCAATCCCCACTTTTCCTATTTTCTATTTTTATTTAATTATATTTTATTATTTTTTTTATTCTTATGGGTGGCCGCCTCAAGACAGCAAGAACAGGGAAAACACAACATAAAACAACGAACACACACAGACAAAGCACAAATTCACACACACATCTAGGTCACCCAGGAGAAGACCCAGAGAAGAAATACAATACTCTTATTTTCAACTGGCGGTACATTATCGTGTCCACATCTTGATTAACCCCTTCTGTACCGGCGACGCATATTATATTCTATTCTAGCTATATTTAGACGATTTTTTGCAGTTTAAGAAGGATCTGTGGTAGACAAATGGTATAGTGAGAATGTTCAAAGCCTGTTAATTGCTGGAGAACCTTTAAACACTGAATAACATCGTCTAATAGTAGCCAGAATGAAGGTAAAAGGACGCATCCGGTAAAGAAGGGGTTAATCAGCTATTAATCAACATATTTTGTAAATTGTGGAGACTTGGTATTTATATGACGTGAGAAAAAAGGTAATTTCATATTATTCCATTACGTACCGAACAATCAGCTGCAAACAAATGTAATTACCGTCAGCTGGAAAACAACTGGCTATAGTAATAAATTTAAGGAAGCCCACCTCGCTTTTTTCCTCTTTCCCTCCCTCTCTCTTTGGCTTGTATCCATTCGGCTCCATTCAGCCTACTGTTTTAAGATGTTTACCCCCATCCAGGTGTCAATATTTTCCTGGCGAGTGGTAGCGAGCCAACATATATATATTTTTGTTTTGTCAGCAAGCTAAATTTGTACATTTTTCGATAGAAAAATTTCTCCGGTGAAGCCGGATTTCTCCATACAATGCTGGCTCGCTATCGCTCGCCAGGAAGAAATCGACACCTGGATGGGGGTAAACGTCTTAAAACAGTAGGCTAAATGGGGCCGAATGGATACAAGCCAAAGAGAGAGGGAGAGAAAGAGGAAAAAAGCGAGGTGGGCTTCCTTAAAATTATTACAATAGCCAGTTGTTTTCCAGCTGACGGTCTTAAAACAGTTGGCTGAATGGGGCCGAATGGATACAAGCCAGGGAAAATGAGAGACAAACAAAAACAGATGGTGACACCCCTTAATAATAATAATAGTAAGGATAATTGTGGTTACTATAATAATAATACTCTTTTACTGATCGAGTCTTGCCATACACAGTATTCGTCAAAATTATTGTAATATTTTTTCAGTATACATTATTCTCCATCTTCCCCTTTTGTCTTTTAGTTTTAAATATATGATTGTTATACAGTATGTGTTTCTTATTTGGATCTCCATTTTACTTATGTTGTTACTATACTCTCTCTCTCTCTCTCTCTCTCTCTCTCTCTCTCTCTCTCTCTCTCTCTCTCACACACTATCTCTATTTCTCTCACACACTACCCACATACAGTGTCTCTTTCTCTCTCACACACGCGCACACACTATTTTTTTTTCTCTCTCTCACACACACACACACACTCACTCACTCACTCTCACTCTCACACACTCTCTCTTATTCTCCCCCCCCCCCCGCCCCGTTACTCTAGCAGATAAACCTTATCTCTATATTCGAACCTACCCACACTTTACCTGGAATCCACCTATCTATTTATCTCTGTCCATCTATCCACCTATCTATTTATCTCTGTCCATCTATCCACCTATCTATTTATTTATCTATCTCTGTCCATCTATCCACCTATCTATTTATCTCTGTCCATCTATCCACCTATCTATTTATTTATCTATCTCTGTCCATCTATCCACCTATCTATTTATTTATCTATCTCTGTCCATCTATCCACCTATTTATTTACTTATCTATATATCTGTCTACCTGGAATCCACCTATCTATCTATCTATCTAGCTATCTATCTCTGTCCATCTATCAACCTATCTATCTATCTATCTATCTCTGTCCACCTATCTATTTACCTATCTATATATCTGTCTATCTGTTTAATTATATATCATACATATTTCTCTGTTCATTCATAACTACCTGTTCTTATAATACAACCAACTCTTGATACTGTATGACGTGATAATTACAGGTGATATCACACACACAACCAGAATAAGCTATATCATAAGTTTGATATATCGGAAAATAATAAACTGCAACCATTCTGAAAACACCATAGTGTTCTGGGCTTAAAGCCGCTGTCACACGAGCCGTTTTTCGAGCAATGTTTACGGGCAATTATGGTCTGGCAGCTTCAAATATTACACTTTGTCAAATTTCAGCCGCCTAACATAATCTATCTTCAGTCTAGTTACCAATACCAGTGCAAAAACGTCCCTATATATAACGAGAAAAAACTTGCTCATGGAAAATTGACGGAAAAATCGCTCGTGTGACAGCGGCTTTATGAATCTACTTGATGATGGTGTTTCCAACTGTATATGAAAGTGTAAAATAACCGAAAAACCTTCTACAATTTAAACGAAAGTTAATAAACTACTCGTGTGCGTAATTCGTTATTCATAAATGTTTCTTTGTATTGATGCTATAAAAATTGCAGTAGCTTTTGATATCTATTCAGCGTTTGATGAGCCATTATACAAAACAATGTATATAATATTTGTGAATATAATGTTGGTTGAAACAAAATATCTATACAAAAAAGGCAGTATTTCTAATGATTGGCCAAGGGGGCAGGCAATCATTCGTTTGGGTTGCCTGGACCACTTGCAAGGATAGGCATAGGGGGGGGGGGGGGGGGGCGGGGAGGAGCGGCTTCTCTGTCATGTTAGCCTCATACGACTTTAGTGTATGTAAACAAAACATTCTAAGAACAATTTTTTTTATACCGAAAATATTCTTCCGTCGTAAGTTATTAACCCGTCCAGTACCGGAGACGTCTATTTCAATTCATTATGGCAACTATCAGACGATATAACTCAGCTTTTAGAAGGACGTTTACACATCAAAAGGCTCCAAACTCTCCTAATCAATCCTCTTAGCTGCCACACACCTTTCGTAAGCTGCACAAAACCGTTTAAATACAGCCAGAATATGATTAAGAGGACGTCGCCGGTACAGTAGGGGCTAATAGTTGTTTAAGGGGAGGTCTTTAGTTTGTTCCTTAGACCTCCATCAAGCTTATAATTACAGTCCCTAGACCCCTCTTCAAGATAAATTTGTACATTTTTCGGTAGAAAAATGTCCAGGCCGAAGGCCGGTTCCTCTTAAATTACAGACTCGCTATCGCTCGTCAGGCAAAAATCGACAGCTAAAAGGCACTAAAGGTCTTAAGATCAACATAAATAGTGCGAAAGTTCTTAAAATCGCCAAAATAATGGGCTGAAAGTCTTAAAATCTCTAAAGCAATGAGGCTAAACATGAGGGAAAAGGGGGTCCAGAAAAGTATCCCTCAAGTGGAAATCTCCCCTTAACAGAATACGTAAATAAGTGCAAAATTAATACAGTGTACAATAATATTTGTTTGGGCTGCACAATATTATATACTGTATATATATATATATATATATATACTGTATATACATATATATATTTTTTTTCTTTTTTTCTATCATATATTTTCCTAAGAAAGGACATGCCTGCCTGTCTGTATTTCTGCCTTTCTATCTGCCTACCTCCCTGTTTTTCTGCCTGCCTGTGGCCAGTCTGCCTCTATCTACCGTATACCTCCCACCCCTCTACTCCATCAGATAAGCCTGGTCTCTATCTATATACAGCATACACACCTACACCTACACATTACGTGGAACATGTTGGCCATGTAATAACTTCCGATATTGTATAAATTATATATACTGTATATTATATATATACTGTATATTATAAATATATATATATATATATATATATATATATATATATATATATATATATATATATATATATATATATATATATATATACTGTACTTACCCATATCTCTATCTAATCCTCATCTGTCTCAATGTGTCTATCTCTCAATCTGTCTATTCCTCTTCCACATCTGTCTGTCTTTCTCTGTTTATCTATCCACCTCTTTCTATAGCTCTCTAACTACACCTTCATCTCTCTCCCTATATTATCTACCAATCTATCTATCTATCCATCTATCCCTAGACACCGACCACCTTTTGTCCAGCAGGGAATTCTTTTATCTCGCCACAAACTCTACAAACTCCACCACCCACATACGCAAATTGGACTCCGACGTGGTGGTATCTCTTTCACCCGCTAGATTCAGTTCGTACCCAAGGGACGACATTGTTTTATATCAAGAAATTCCCATCTTCTCTTTACATGACTAATTTTTCTACTTCGTTCATCTTCACTATACCATGGCGTCCTTTTCGATGTATGCTACCAATAACATTAAAGGGAGATGGTTGGTTTTCCATTAATTATGTTTTTATGCATAAACTATTCTATACTTTAAACGAAAAATATTAATGAAACTTGAAATTTACGAATTCATGTGACATTTGTCAAACAAGGAAATATGAAAAGCCCGCTATTAAATAGTCGAATTGGTCAAATTTGCGTTATAGTTCCACATTATACTGTATAGTACCCACATATACTGTATAGTACCCACATATACTGTATAGTACCCACATATACTGTATAGTACCCACATATACTGTATAGTACCCACATATACTGTATAGTACCCACACATACTGTATAGTACCCACATATACTGTATAGTACCCACATATACTGTATAGTACCCACATATACTGTATAGTACCCACATATACTGTATAGTACCCACATATACTGTATAGTACCCACATATACTGTATAGTACCCACATTAACTTTTTTTAAGAACATTTTTGTGCAATATAGGGAGATATCTAGGAATCAAAGGTACACGATTTGTGCAATATAGGGAGAATATCTAGGAATCAAAGGGGTACACATGATTTGTGCAATATAGGGAGAATATCTAGGAATCAAAGGGGTACACATGATTTGTGCAATATAGGGAGAATATCTAGGAATCAAAGGGGTACACATGATTTGTGCAATATAGGAAGAATATCTAGGAATCAAAGGGGTACACATGATTTGTGCAATATAGGGAGAATATCTAGGAATCAAAGGGGTACACATGATTTGTGCAATATAGGGAGAATATCTAGGAATCAAAGGGGTACACATGATTTGTGCAATATAGGGAGAATATCTAGGAATCAAAGGGGTACACATGATTTGTGCAATATAGGGAGAATATCTAGGAATCAAAGGGGTACACATGATTTGTGCAATATAGGGAGAATATCTAGGAATCAAAGGGGTACACATGATTTGTGCAATATAGGAAGAATATCTAGGAATCAAAGGGGTACACATGATTTGTGCAATATAGGGAGAATATCTAGGAATCAAAGGGGTACACATGATTTGTGCAATATAGGCTGGATATCTAGGAATCAAAGGGGTACACATGATTTGTGCAATATAGGGAGAATATCTAGGAATCAAAGGGGTACACATGATTTGTGCAATATAGGGAGAATATCTAGGAATCAAAGGGGTACACATGATTTGTGCAATATATGGAGAATATCTAGGAATCAAAGGGGTACACATGATTTGTGCAATATATGGAGAATATCTAGGAATCAAAGGGGTACACATGATTTGTGCAATATATGGAGAATATCTAGGAATCAAAGGGGTACACATGATTTGTGCAATATATGGAGAATATCTAGGAATCAAAGGGGTACACATGATTTGTGCAATATAGGGAGAATATCTAGGAATCAAAGGGGTACACATGATTTGTGCAATATAGGGAGAATATCTAGGAATCAAAGGGGTACACATGATTTGTGCAATATATGGGAGAATAACTAGGAATCAAAGGGGTACACATGATTTGTGCAATATGGAGAATATCTAGGAATCAAAGGGGTACACATGATTTGTGCAATATAGGGAGAATATCTAGGAATCAAAGGGGTACACATGATTTGTGCAATATATGGAGAATATCTAGGAATCAAAGGGGTACACATGATTTGTGCAATATAGGGAGAATATCTAGGAATCAAAGGGGTACACATGATTTGTGCAATATAGGAGAATATCTAGGAATCAAAGGGGTACACATGATTTGTGCAATATAGGGAGAATATCTAGGAATCAAAGGGGTACACATGATTTGTGCAAATAGGGAGAATATCTAGGAATCAAAGGGGTACACATGATTTGTGCAATATAGGGAGAATATCTAGGAATCAAAGGGGTACACATGATTTGTGCAATAGGGAGAATATCTAGGAATCAAAGGGGTACACATGATTTGTGCAATATAGGGAGAATATCTAGGAATCAAAGGGGTACACATGATTTGTGCAATATAGGGAGAATATCTAGGAATCAAAGGGGTACACATGATTTGTGCAATATAGGGAGAATATCTAGGAATCAAAGGGGTACACATGATTTGTGCAATATAGGGAGAATATCTAGGAATCAAAGGGGTACACATGATTTGTGCAATATAGGGAGAATATCTAGGAATCAAAGGGGTACACATGATTTGTGCAATATAGGGAGAATATCTAGGAATCAAAGGGGTACACATGATTTGTGCAATATAGGGAGAATATCTAGGAATCAAAGGGGTACACATGATTTGTGCAATATAGGAGAATATCTAGGAATCAAAGGGGTACACATGATTTGTGCAATATAGGGAGAATATCTAGGAATCAAAGGGGTACACATGATTTGTGCAATATAGGGAGAATATCTAGGAATCAAAGGGGTACACATGATTTGTGCAATATGGGAGAATATCTAGGAATCAAAGGGGTACACATGATTTGTGCAATATAGGGAGAATATCTAGGAATCAAAGGGGTACACATGATTTGTGCAATATAGGGAGAATATCTAGGAATCAAAGGGGTACACATGATTTGTGCAATATAGGGAGAATATCTAGGAATCAAAGGGGTACACATGATTTGTGCAATATAGGAAGAATATCTAGGAATCAAAGGGGTACACATGATTTGTGCAATATATGGAGAATATCTAGGAATCAAAGGGGTACACATGATTTGTGCAATATATGGAGAATATCTAGGAATCAAAGGGGTACACATGATTTGTGCAATATGGAGAATATCTAGGAATCAAAGGGGTACACATGATTTGTGCAATATATGGAGAATATCTAGGAATCAAAGGGGTACACATGATTTGTGCAATATATGGAGAATATCTAGGAATCAAAGGGGTACACATGATTTGTGCAATATATGGAGAATATCTAGGAATCAAAGGGGTACACATGATTTGTGCAATATATGGAGAATATCTAGGAATCAAAGGGGTACACATGATTTGTGCAATATATGGAGAATATCTAGGAATCAAAGGGGTACACATGATTTGTGCAATATAGGGAGAATATCTAGGAATCAAAGGGGTACACATGATTTGTGCAATATATGGAGAATATCTAGGAATCAAAGGGGTACACATGATTTGTGCAATATATGGAGAATATCTAGGAATCAAAGGGGTACACATGATTTGTGCAATATATGGAGAATATCTAGGAATCAAAGGGGTACACATGATTTGTGCAATATATGGAGAATATCTAGGAATCAAAGGGGTACACATGATTTGTGCAATATATGGAGAATATCTAGGAATCAAAGGGGTACACATGATTTGTGCAATATATGGAGAATATCTAGGAATCAAAGGGGTACACATGATTTGTGCAATATATGGAGAATATCTAGGAATCAAAGGGGTACACATGATTTGTGCAATATATGGAGAATATCTAGGAATCAAAGGGGTACACATGATTTGTGCAATATATGGAGAATATCTAGGAATCAAAGGGGTACACATGATTTGTGCAATATATGGAGAATATCTAGGAATCAAAGGGGTACACATGATTTGTGCAATATATGGAGAATATCTAGGAATCAAAGGGGTACACATGATTTGTGCAATATATGGAGAATATCTAGGAATCAAAGGGGTACACATGATTTGTGCAATATAGGGAGAATATCTAGGAATCAAAGGGGTACACATGATTTGTGCAATATAGGGAGAATATCTAGGAATCAAAGGGGTACACATGATTTGTGCAATATAGGGAGAATATCTAGGAATCAAAGGGGTACACATGATTTGTGCAATATATGGAGAATATCTAGGAATCAAAGGGGTACACATGATTTGTGCAATATAGGGAGAATATCTAGGAATCAAAGGGGTACACATGATTTGTGCAATATAGGGAGAATATCTAGGAATCAAAGGGGTACACATGATTTGTGCAATATAGGGAGAATATCTAGGAATCAAAGGGGTACACATGATTTGTGCAATATAGGGAGAATATCTAGGAATCAAAGGGGTACACATGATTTGTGCAATATATGGAGAATATCTAGGAATCAAAGGGGTACACATGATTTGTGCAATATAGGGAGAATATCTAGGAATCAAAGGGGTACACATGATTTGTGCAATATAGGGAGAATATCTAGGAATCAAAGGGGTACACATGATTTGTGCAATATAGGGAGAATATCTAGGAATCAAAGGGGTACACATGATTTGTGCAATATAGGGAGAATATCTAGGAATCAAAGGGGTACACATGATTTGTGCAATATATGGAGAATATCTAGGAATCAAAGGGGTACACATGATTTGTGCAATATATGGAGAATATCTAGGAATCAAAGGGGTACACATGATTTGTGCAATATAGGGAGAATATCTAGGAATCAAAGGGGTACACATGATTTGTGCAATATAGGGAGAATATCTAGGAATCAAAGGGGTACACATGATTTGTGCAATATATGGAGAATATCTAGGAATCAAAGGGGTACACATGATTTGTGCAATATATGGAGAATATCTAGGAATCAAAGGGGTACACATGATTTGTGCAATATGGAGAATATCTAGGAATCAAAGGGGTACACATGATTTGTGCAATATATGGAGAATATCTAGGAATCAAAGGGGTACACATGATTTGTGCAATATGGAGAATATCTAGGAATCAAAGGGGTACACATGATTTGTGCAATATAGGGAGAATATCTAGGAATCAAAGGGGTACACATGATTTGTGCAATATATGGAGAATATCTAGGAATCAAAGGGGTACACATGATTTGTGCAATATATGGAGAATATCTAGGAATCAAAGGGGTACACATGATTTGTGCAATATATGGAGAATATCTAGGAATCAAAGGGGTACACATGATTTGTGCAATATAGGGAGAATATCTAGGAATCAAAGGGGTACACATGATTTGTGCAATATAGGGAGAATATCTAGGAATCAAAGGGGTACACATGATTTGTGCAATATATGGAGAATATCTAGGAATCAAAGGGGTACACATGATTTGTGCAATATGGAGAATATCTAGGAATCAAAGGGGTACACATGATTTGTGCAATATATGGAGAATATCTAGGAATCAAAGGGGTACACATGATTTGTGCAATATATGGAGAATATCTAGGAATCAAAGGGGTACACATGATTTGTGCAATATAGGGAGAATATCTAGGAATCAAAGGGGTACACATGATTTGTGCAATATAGGGAGAATATCTAGGAATCAAAGGGGTACACATGATTTGTGCAATATATGGAGAATATCTAGGAATCAAAGGGGTACACATGATTTGTGCAATATATGGAGAATATCTAGGAATCAAAGGGGTACACATGATTTGTGCAATATATGGAGAATATCTAGGAATCAAAGGGGTACACATGATTTGTGCAATATAGGGAGAATATCTAGGAATCAAAGGGGTACACATGATTTGTGCAATATAGGGAGAATATCTAGGAATCAAAGGGGTACACATGATTTGTGCAATATATGGAGAATATCTAGGAATCAAAGGGGTACACATGATTTGTGCAATATATGGAGAATATCTAGGAATCAAAGGGGTACACATGATTTGTGCAATATATGGAGAATATCTAGGAATCAAAGGGGTACACATGATTTGTGCAATATATGGAGAATATCTAGGAATCAAAGGGGTACACATGATTTGTGCAATATATGGAGAATATCTAGGAATCAAAGGGGTACACATGATTTGTGCAATATATGGAGAATATCTAGGAATCAAAGGGTACACATGATTTGTGCAATATATGGAGAATATCTAGGAATCAAAGGGGTACACATGATTTGTGCAATATATGGAGAATATCTAGGAATCAAAGGGGTACACATGATTTGTGCAATATAGGGAGAATATCTAGGAATCAAAGGGGTACACATGATTTGTGCAATATATGGAGAATATCTAGGAATCAAAGGGGTACACATGATTTGTGCAATATATGGAGAATATCTAGGAATCAAAGGGGTACACATGATTTGTGCAATATATGGAGAATATCTAGGAATCAAAGGGGTACACATGATTTGTGCAATATAGGGAGAATATCTAGGAATCAAAGGGGTACACATGATTTGTGCAATATAGGGAGAATATCTAGGAATCAAAGGGGTACACATGATTTGTGCAATATATGGAGAATATCTAGGAATCAAAGGGGTACACATGATTTGTGCAATATATGGAGAATATCTAGGAATCAAAGGGGTACACATGATTTGTGCAATATATGGAGAATATCTAGGAATCAAAGGGGTACACATGATTTGTGCAATATATGGAGAATATCTAGGAATCAAAGGGGTACACATGATTTGTGCAATATAGGGAGAATATCTAGGAATCAAAGGGGTACACATGATTTGTGCAATATAGGGAGAATATCTAGGAATCAAAGGGGTACACATGATTTGTGCAATATATGGAGAATATCTAGGAATCAAAGGGGTACACATGATTTGTGCAATATATGGAGAATATCTAGGAATCAAAGGGGTACACATGATTTGTGCAATATATGGAGAATATCTAGGAATCAAAGGGGTACACATGATTTGTGCAATATAGGGAGAATATCTAGGAATCAAAGGGGTACACATGATTTGTGCAATATAGGGAGAATATCTAGGAATCAAAGGGGTACACATGATTTGTGCAATATATGGAGAATATCTAGGAATCAAAGGGGTACACATGATTTGTGCAATATATGGAGAATATCTAGGAATCAAAGGGGTACACATGATTTGTGCAATATATGGAGAATATCTAGGAATCAAAGGGGTACACATGATTTGTGCAATATATGGAGAATATCTAGGAATCAAAGGGGTACACATGATTTGTGCAATATATGGAGAATATCTAGGAATCAAAGGGGTACACATGATTTGTGCAATATATGGAGAATATCTAGGAATCAAAGGGGTACACATGATTTGTGCAATATAGGGAGAATATCTAGGAATCAAAGGGGTACACATGATTTGTGCAATATATGGAGAATATCTAGGAATCAAAGGGGTACACATGATTTGTGCAATATAGGGAGAATATCTAGGAATCAAAGGGGTACACATGATTTGTGCAATATAGGGAGAATATCTAGGAATCAAAGGGGTACACATGATTTTAGTTAACTCTCTATACTGGAGTTCGCGGGAGAAAAGGAAATGCCGCTTGACAACCGTCTTTCAAACTGTCCGATTTAGTGCATTCTTGTAGTAAATAGCGAAATCAATGAAGTTTCTTTTGAGTAGACTCCAGTCATTTGTGGAGTTCCACAGGGATATGTCCTTGGCCCACTTATGTTTATCATATATTTCATGACATTGATATCGGTCTGTTGAGTGTGATCTCCAAGTTTGCAGATGACATACTGTAAAGCTTGAAATAAATGTGACAGATCCCAGAGGGGTTGAACAGCTCAGAATGGACCTCAACAGACTGGGTGAATGGTCGGAGACATGGCAGATGCCTCTAAACTTGGAAAAGTGCAAGGTGATGCATATCGGCCAAGCAAACTTCAAGTAAGGCTATTCACTATTGGGAATGCCTCTCGAAGTGACTGACTTGGAAAAAGGATGGAGGGTTGTTGTTGTTGTTGTTGTTGTCGTTCCCTAAGCTGCCTGGCCGAACAGCCCCGAGTCCCTGAGAAAGGCCATGGCCATGATCGGGCTTTACAACAGAGCTCTCATTGAGTGTAGATTGTGTTGTTGGCATAAGTGGTTGTGTGAAATGCAGTCTTCTATGATGTGTTTAATGGTATGGGGTGCTGTGTTACATCCCGGGCAGGCGTCGACAACGGAGTCATCCAGTCTCTTCTGATAGCTCAGGAGAGCTGGATGGTGTCCGCATCTCAGCCTGCTGCAAGGTGGACTCTGTCCTCGCGAGGAAGGGAGGATTCGGAAGGATGGATTTCGGGAGGTCGTGCATGCAGCTGCGTGTTGTCTGTGAGTGAGTAGATGGATCGGTGAGAGATATGAGTATGGATGTGCTTCTGGAAGTTGGTTCGGGGTGGGCAGGGAGGGAGAGAGGACAATAATTGTGTGTGATACCGTGTGCTGGGTGTTGTTTTGATATTTCTTGGTGTCTGTGGGTGTGTTGCCATGTAGTTTAGTGGGTGGTCTTGGTTCGTGGAGGCTGCTGCCAGGAATTGAGTGCCTCCCATGTCCAGATGGTCTTTGACTTTGAGGATTTTGGTTTCTTGATGTAGGTGATCTGTGGGTGCAGTAGCTGTGCAGCCTGTAATGATCTTCAGGGCTTTGTTTTGAATAGTCTGTAAGGTCTTATGATGTGTTTCAGCTAGGTTAGAAGCCCAGGCTGGGCTTGCGTATTCCATCACTGATCTTATGTATTGTTTATATACTGTGGTGGTAGTTTCTTTGTTGTATCCAAATTTTGTGTGAGCAAGTGACCTGAGGGCGTTAAGTCTGGGTGTCAGTTTCTTTTTAATGTTTGTGGTGTGCTGTTTGAATGTCATAGGAGTATCATATGTTACTCCTAGGATTTTGGGTGTGTGTGTATGTGTTAGGGGTGTGTTGTTTATGGTGAGTTGAGGGATGTATTCGTGTTCTCCTGTCCAACTTGTGAGCAGGGTTGCGATGGATTTGGCTGGGGCTAGATTAAGTCTGTTTGTAGTGCACCAGCCATGTAGTGTGTTGAGATAGGGTTGAAGGAGATCTGTTGCTCTTTTTGGGTCATGGTGTGTGCATGTGAGTGTTATGTCATCTGCATAGGAGGCTAAGTTTATTTGGGGCGTATTGGGTGTAGTTATATCGTGCATGTACAGATTGAAGAGTGCGGGCGATAGGACGGATCCTTGTGGGACTCCGTTTGGAAAGTTTCTGATTTTAGATGACTGACCGGCAAAAGATACGTGTGCACATCTGCCTGCTAGGAAGTTAGCCAGCCACCTTTTGTGTTGTTGTGCATGTTTGTGTTGTAGATTTTGTTTGTTAGGTTGTGGTGGGGGATGGCATCGAAGGCTTTACTAATGTCGAGTGTGGCTAATAGTGATCTGTGTGGTGGTCTAGCTGAGTTGATGCCGTCAAAAGCTCTTTGTGTAAGGTCTGTGAGAAGAGTGTTTGTGGAGTGCAGTGGCCTAAAGCCATGTTGTGTTGGAGCTAGGGGTAGGTCAGGTGTAATTAGTTGTAATACTAGGCGTTCCATGACTTTGGAGGGGGAGCAAAGGAGTGTGATGGGGCGGTGCGAGGAGGCTAGCGTGGGGTCTTTGTTGGGTTTGGGGAATGTGATGATGATACCATGCTTCCAAATGTCTGGTATTGTGTTGTGTGAATAGCTGTAGTTTGATATGTTAGTGAGTGCTTGTATGCCTTGTGGTCCCAGGTGTCCGAGGTGTATGTTGCTTATGTTGTCTAGGCCACAGGCGGGTGAGTGCTTGAGATTGTTGATGATATGCTTTGTCTGGTGATTGGTGAAGGGTGTATAGTCAGGGTCTGTGGGGAATTGTCTCTTACGTCGGATGACACGTCGGTCGTCTTTGTGAGGTTTTTGGTGGCTGACATGTGAAAAGTGATTGATGAGAGTGTTTGCTTGTTGTTTACATGAAGGAGTAGAGTCTGTTGTTGTGATTGCAGCATGTGATTGTGTTGTGTTGCTGTTGGAAAGTGTGATGCTGTTTAGTGTTTTGTAGAGTTTTTTGGAGTTTGTTTTGTGATAAAGTGTTTGTAGGAAGTTATTCCAATTTAGTTTTTGTTGTTCTTGTATTTTGTTGTTAGTTTGGGTGTTGAGTGCTTGAATTTGTTGCGTGATGTCTTGTGTGTGGGGTGCTGGGGAGTGTTTCAGTATGTCACGTTGTCTGATGAGGTTTTGAATTTCTGGTGTGAAGTTGGGGTTGTGTCTTTTTCTGTTACCTCTTGGAATGTGTTTCTTGTCAGCGTTTTGGATAGTTTTATTGAGTATGTGTACAACATTGTTGATGTTAGTGATGGGTGTACTGTTTAGAGTTGTGAAGTGTTGTTCTGTCTCATTTGTGAATGCTTCACAGTTAGCTCTTTTATAATTGGTGTATGTGTGTTTGTGGCTAGCTGGGGTGAGTCTGGTTTTGGTGGTGATAATGATCGGGAGGTGGTCAGTGCCTAAGGTTCTGACCACCCTCCAGGATGTTGTGGGGGCGAGTTCTGGGGAGCAAAGGGTGATGTCTGGAGATGATGGGTTATAGAGGGCTTGGTGAGGAATATGGGTATGTTGATGGATGTCGTTAAGGATGATGAGGTTATCGGTTTGGTTTTGTAGTACCAGCCCTCTGTCTGTGTCGGGGTTGTCGACAAACCAGGCCGACGTCTTGGCGTTGAAGTCACCACCCAGGATGATGTGTGGGGTGTGTGGGGTGTTTGTGATGTGTTGTAAGTGTGGTCTGTATTCATTTGGTACTGTAGGGGATGTTTGGGGAGGGATGTATGTGTTTATGATGGTTATGTTGGAGTTGTTGCCAGTGCGTATTTTAATTGACTGTATTTCTGTTGTGTTATCATTTGGGGGGAGGAGGGATTTGGTTTGTACACTGGTTACTAAGTATGATATTTCTTTGTGTACCAGGATGGAGGGTTATGATCAGTAGTGACCTAAAGTTTTCCAAGCAGTGCATTGAAGTAGAAAAATATTAAGTTCAGACAATATTGAGCTACATTAAGAGGCAATTTAAAAATAGACGTAAAGAAATAGTCCTCACACTTTACAACGCCCTAATACGGCCTCTCCTGGAGTATGCTGGTCAATTCTGGTCTCAAAAACTCAGGAAAAATATAGAGCGACTGGAAAGAGTATAAGCTACGGCTACAAAGCTTATTCCATCGAATAGAAGACTGAGTTATGAGGACCGATTGAGAGTTCTTGATCCCTTTCCGTTGAAAACAGGCAGACTACGGGGGTTTGACAAAGTGGATTATAGCAAAATGTTTAGTCTCAATATGAATATAGCACGCAACCATGGCTGGATGTTAGAATTGAAAAGGTTCAGCACTAGCATTTGTGGAAACTTTTGTCACATATACAATCTGTTGTACCTGGAACAAACTTCCCTCAGAAGTTGTAAACAGTTCTTCAGTAGCGCAGTTTAATAAGAGAGTAGATAGTATTTTTCACACTCTGTATTGAGTGTAGTGCGCTAAACAATCCCTCCTTGCATTTCGAATATCTCCCAGGAATGGACCACAAGGTATGCGAGGTACTAACTATTCCTCATAACTCCTTATAACTATCTCTCTCTCTCTCTCTCTCTCTCTTATCTTCTCTCTGTCTCTCTCCACACACACACACACACACACACACACACACACACACACACACACACACACACACACACACACACACACACACGCAGGCGCACTAACACACACGCACGAACGAACATAATCCTTACCAGACCCCGCTAACATTCATTCATAAATTTCTACCCCGCCGCACACCTTCACCTACTCTCTCTCTCCTGCCACTCATACTCTCTCTCTCTCTCTCTCTCTATAGCTCTTTCTTTCTCTCTCTTTCTTTACTTGTTTCCAGCCTATCTACTTTAACACACACACACTTTCTCTTACTCTTACTTCCTTCCCCTTCCCCTCCCCCTCCCTCTCTCCCTCTCTCTCTCATATTTCTGACATACTAGCCTTTAATTTAACTAATATAAATACACTTGATTTAGTATAATTTAACCCCTTCTGTACCGGCGATGTCTGTTTATTCTAGCTATGTTTACACGATGTTATGCAGCTTAGGAAGGTTCTGTGGTAGTAAAAAACGGTTGATTGAGATAGTTCGAATCCTTATAATTGCTAGAGATCCTTCCTTGAGTGAATAAATTCGATCAGTAGTAGCCAGAATGAAATAAAATGACTTCGCCGGTACAGAAGGGGTTAAGGGGAGATGGGTCGTTTTTCTGGTCCCCCTTCTTCCTAATGTTTAGTTCCATTAGTTCTCAGATTATATGACGTTCGGCCCACTAGTTTGGCGATTTTAAGACCATTCGTCCCATTTCTTTGTCAATATTAAGACTTTTCGTGTCATTTAGGCGTCGATATGTTTCCTGGCAAGCGATAGCCAGCCTGTAATTTAAGAGGAAATCGAAAAATGTACAAATTTTTTCTTGAAAGTGGGTATACATAAATGATCTTATATGTCTTCTTCATGCCCTTTTTATACCTCTTATTTTTAAGGGAGCCCACCTCGCTTTTTTTCTTTTTCTCTCCCTCTCTTTGGTTTGTATCCATTGAGCCCCATTCAGCCTACTGTTTTAAGACGTTTACCCCCCATCCAGGTGTCAATATTTTCCTGGTGAGTGGTAGCGAGCCAGCATATATATATTTTAGTTTTGACAGCAAGCTAAATTTGTAAATTTTTCGATAGAAAAAAAGTCTCCGGCGAAGCCGGATTTCTCCGTACAATGCTGGCTCGCTATCGCTCGCCAGGAAGAAATCGACATCTGGATGGGGATAAACGTCTTAAAACAGTTGGCTGAATGGGTCCGAATGGATACAAGACAGAGGAAGAGAGAAAAGGAGAGAAAGATTAAAAATGCCGGTGACCCCCCTTAACAGTGCAAGGAGGAATACGTAAATTGAAGTAGTAAGGGCAGTGGGCTTATAGGTCAGACTACCTCGTTGGAAGCGATTAGTCTGTGTGATCAGTGTATCTATGTGACTCTCTCTCTCTCTCTCTTCCAATATGAATTCTCACTCATTCATATCCAGTCCCCAATCAGCCCCCCCCCCCCCCCCCTCTCCCCTCCATTCCCTCTCTACCAATATACCAATTCCCATTCAATCATAGCCTCTTTCCTCTCCCTCTCGCTCTTCCAATATACGAATTTTCCCTTCCTTCACCCTCCCCCCCCCCTCTCTCTCTCTCTCTCTCTAGAGAACCTTCCAAAACTGCATAACAACGTCTAATGATAGCCAGAATATAGTAAAGAACCGCGTCATCATCATCTGAAGGAACTAATGTATGTACAGTGTATAATTATCGGAAAGGGTCCGGGTCATGGAGTAACAATTATGAAACTCAGAGGAATACAAATAGTTTAATATCTCTCTCTCTCTCTCTCTCTCTCTCTGTATGTATATATATGTATCTATGTATATGTGTATGAATGTATTTATGCATGTATTTATGTATTATATTCAAGTATGTATGTATGTATGTACAATATGTCTCTCTCTCTCATCCAACACACCTATTCCCACCCAGCCATATCTCCGCCCTCGCCCTCCATTCACTATTGATTGAACCCAACTCTTTGATATCCAACGCTACGGGGGAAAAGAGAGAGAGAGAGAGAGAGATAGAGAGAGAGAGATAAATACATACATACATACTTAGATATAATGCATAAATACATGCATAAATACATTCATACACGCATACTGTATATACTGTAGATACATACATACATAAATGCCCTGCAGACTGGAAAACTTCATACGTCACTCCAATCCCCAAAACCCCCTCCCCACATTCTCTTAATGAACTCAGAACAATTGCCATAACGCCCATCCCTAGTCTAATCTGTGAGGACTTTGTATTCACCTGGGCTTACTCACAAATCCGTCACTTGATAGATCCCCAACAGTTTGGCAACGTAAAAACCTCCTCCACCACTCACTGTCTTATTAGCTTCCTAGATTATATTTACACAAATCTTGAGAAGAGAAAGACTTCCCTCGCCCTTGCCTTTATTGACTTCAGGAAATCATTTGACCTTGTTGACCACACCATCATCATCAACAAGGCCTTAAAGTTGGGGCTACATCCTACCCTGGTTGCGTGGTTGACCGACTTCCTTAGTGACAGACGACAAGCAGTGCGATACCAAGGCTTCATCTCCACCTTCCTAGACATCACATGTGGAGTCCCACAGGGCACAAAGATGGGGCCTCTATTGTTCCTCATCTTGATTAATGATGCCCTAAAGGACACCCCATTCCACTGGAAGTACATGGACGACTCGACAGTCGGCATTACTGTCGATAACACCTCCCCTAACTATGACCCCTACAAGACATCCTCGACCGTCTTCAAGCCTGGACCACAGACAATCATGTGACTATCAATCATGACAAGACAGTGGTCATGCACATCAACACCTCCGTTACCGACCTTCCTCCACCCACTGTCACAATTGGTCCTCATCCCCTTCAGCTTGTTGAGTCCACCAAACTCCTCGGAATCACTGTGGACAACAAACTGAACTGGAAGAAACATGTAACTACCACAGTCAGGACCGCCACATACAAGTTGTTTATGCTAAGGCGGTTGAGATCCCTGGGGGCGCCGGAGAATGAGCTGAAGAGTATATAAAACACCTTCATACTCCCTAAGCTCACCTACGCCTCTCCCGCCTGGTCCTCCTCTCTAACCCCGACACAACAACGTCAATTGGAGAGAGTGCAGAGGAGGGCATGCAGGATCATCCTGGGTGGCACATATCCAGGGTACGAGGAAGCTCTCACCACCCTTAGCATACCGGCACTTTCAACCCACCACTACAACACACTCAAACAGTTTGCATCTAAGCTGCTTGTTCACCCACGACACAGAAACTTACTTCCACCAGACGCCCCTAGACCAACACGTGCAGCTCGTCACTTCAACACACTCCAACCATAAGAGCAAGAACTGACAGATATAAAAATAGTCCTATCCCAACCATTGTTAATATTATTAATAATGTGTAATAACGGCCTGTCACACCATATATACGCGCCCACCTTTAATAATGTATGCATAAGTGTGTGTGCGTGTGTGTATTAGAATATAATTATGTATGTATTTGCTTGAGTTTGTTTATGTATATGTGTATATGTGTATATATGTATATGTGTATCTATGTATGTGTGTATGTATGTGTGCGTATATGTGTATGTATGTATGCTTTATTTATGTATATATATATATGTGTCTATAGTGTATACTGTTTGTGGTTCGAGCCCGGCTGAGAGTATCAGGTGGATAAGAGAAGAGCATATATGCATGTAATGTGCATATATTTATGTATATGTATGTGCTGTCAATGGTTCGAGCCCGGTTGAGAATATAAGGTATATAATATATATATGTACTGTACGTGTATTTGTATGGTCATATGCATGTGTATGTAAATATACGTACATATGAGCGAGAACATATTGCTCACTAGCGCAACTTCTGATTATAAATCTATGCATAAGCATTATCTATTATTAAGTGTTGGTGTATCGTCATCCATGTATTTCCACCCTTAACAATAGAACGCCCAGCTTTTCCACATTTCGCCTTCTATCACACACACACACACACACACACACACACACACACACACACACACACACACACACACACACACACACACACACACACACACACACACCAGCCCGTAGCCTAGTAGGTAGAGCTCTCGTGTCACACACGAGGGGTCGGGGGTTCAATCCCCGGCCGGGCGGAGACAAATTGGGCTTGTCTCCTTTCATGTGTTAGCCTCAGTTCACCTAGCTGAAAATAGGTACCTGGAATAAGTGGACGACGTTGTGACGTCCCATCTGGGGTTGGCAAAAATGGTACAAGGCGAGATGGGTATCATATGGTTCACCTAAGCTGATGGCTACCTAAGCCTTCGGGCGAGACGGTACCGTCTATAGTGAGAATGGTACCATACAGATCCACCCTAAGCCTTCGTTTCCGATGTCGCCAATTGGCTAAAAAATACAGACTACACACATCCACAGCCATTCCATCGATACATATAACACCTACACATATAGGAGGCGGGAAATAACGAGCATGCTCACTCCCGCAATACAACTAGAGTAAGTACCTACACTACCGAGGATTAACCTCCCATTGTAGTAGGCTTTACCTGACCCTTCCTGTACAGACTTGAATGCCGCTCCCTCTTTACCCTTTACCTCTTTACCCTGACCCTACCAAAACAGTTTTTGTATGTATGTATGTTTGTGTGCATACGTGAGCGTTTGTTTATACGGACATGTGCACACTTACTGCATGTTCTTATGTTCTTATATATGTATGTATATGTATGCGTATGTATGTGTGTACGTAAGTGTATATATGTATGTTCTGTATATAAGTAAGAAAAATAAGTGTATATGTAGTGTATATCACTTACTCTCATGGTTATGTTATGATAATTTGTATTCTGCACCTGCATCATTATTGTATTTATTTTTTATTTTTTGTAAACTGAGCTTACCATCTTCATATCTGTACATCTCATGTTCATCCACTAAATTGTAAAATGTGTATTTTCAGCTCATGAGGCTGCCATTCTTTAATAAACCGTTTATTATTATTATTATTATTATTATTATTATTATTACATACAGAGAGAGAGAGAGACAAAGAGAGAGAGACAAAGAGAGAGAGAGACAAAGAGAGAGAGAGAGAGAGACAAAGAGAGAGAGAGAGAGAGAGAGAGAGAGAGAGAGAGAGAGAGAGAGAGAGAGGAGAGAGAGAGAGAGAGAGAGAGAGAGACAGAGAGAGAGACAGAGACAGAGACAGAGAGAGAGAGAGTCGGGGGAACGGCTCCCTAGTGTCTACCTTTGATGTGCTTCTCAGTTTTCCTTTTTTTTTTTTTTTTTTTTTTTTTTTTTTTTTTTTTATACCGAATATATCCGACTTCCGATTAGACGTGATTACTACAAAGAGGGCATTCGAAAATGTAATTAATCATTTTGGGAGGTGATTATTTAGGGGTTGGCGTGCCTGGTTTAATCTTTACGGCACCGGTGAGGCTTTTTGCATTATATTGTGGCAACTGTTAGACGATTTTATTCAGCTTAGGAAGGACCTCTAGCAATAATAAGGCTTCAAACTATCTCAACCAACCCCTTTTAACTACCGCAGAGCCCGCCTAAGCTGCATAATATCGTCTAAATGTGGCTAGAATGAAAGATAACACGTCGCTGGTACTCAAATGTGGCTAGAATGAAAGATAACACGTCGCTGGTACTCAAATGTAACTTAATTATTATTGGATTTCAGCTACATTTAGACGATTTTGTGAAGCTTAGGAAAGACATATGGTTGCTAAAAGGATTAATTGATATAGACTGTAGCCTTTAAACTGATAGACGTCCTTCCTAACCTGAATAAAATAGTCTAATAGTTGCCAGACTATAATAAAAGGGACGTCGCCTGCATTGAATGTGTTAACCCTTTCTTGTTCGAGGGAGGGCTTCTTGGAGCTCCCCTGTTAGTTTGGAGATTTTAAGACGTTTCACCCTATTAGTGTGACGATAAATAGATGGTTCACACAATTCATTTTTTTTTTTTTTTTTTTTTGTATTGTTGTTGAGTGTGTGTGTGTGTGTGTGTGGGGTGGGGGGGGGGGGGTGACAGCAGGTCGGCAAATTAGACGCTATCAAGCTACGGCCGGGACATTTTGCTATCGAAAAATTTACAAATTTAGCTAGAAGAGGGTCTGGGTGGTAATTTGTTTTAATTTAAAGAAAGTATGGGAAGCTAGATATTTTGTTAGCCTAGAGGACAAACTAAAATACATTACTCGAAAATGAAGAAAGGAAAAAACCCTCAATAACAATTACACAAACTATCATAATAACCCACAAGACAAAGGAGTACAAAGGAAATCAAGCAACAATAGGTCTAGTGACCCTTCTAGGCTGCTTGTCCTCCAAAACACTGAGGATCAAGTGTCCAAACAGTGGTTTAGAGTGGGTAAGGGAACATTGGAAAATAAACTACTGTCCTGGAACCAATGTCCGTGGCAGGATTAGGAAGTTAGTAGGGGATAGATGGGTTAGTAACTGAGGGGGGGATAAAATTAAGTTATTCATTTACAAACGCAGTCAGCCGCGGGTTTGCAAGATATTTGTCTAGGCGAAGTTTAAATGAATCAACGGTGCTGCAGTCTATAACGCCCTAGACCTCCATCAAACTTAAAAACACATTCATTAGATCCCCCTTCTCGATTAACTTGTACATTTTTCAGTAGAAAAATGTCCCGGCCGAAGGCCTATTCTTCCAAAATTACAGGCTCACTATCGTTCGCCAGGGAAAAAATAGACACCTAAATAGTACGAAATAGCCTTAATATTGACAAATAGCCTTAATATTGACAAATAGCCTTAATATTGACAAATAGCCTTAATATTGACAAATAGCCTTAATATTGACAAATAGCCTTAATATTGACAAATAGCCTTACTATTGACAAATAGCCTTACTATTGACAAATAGCCTTAATATTGACAAATAGCCTTAATATTGACAAATAGCCTTAATATTGACAAATAGCCTTACTATTGACAAATAGCCTTACTATTGACAAATAGCCTTAATATTGACAAATAGCCTTAATATTGACAAATAGCCTTAATATTGACAAATAGCCTTAATATTGACAAATAGCCTTAATATTGACAAATAGCCTTAATATTGACAAATAGCCTTAATATTGACAAATAGCCTTAATATTGACAAATAGCCTTAATATTGACAAATAGCCTTAATATTGACAAATAGCCTTAATATTGACAAATAGCCTTAATATTGACAAATAAATGGAGCAAAATTTCTTAAAATCGCCAAACTAATGAGCCGAACGCCTTAAAACATGAGCACTAATGGGCCTAAACATGAGAGAGAAAGGTGTCCAGAAAAAACGACCCATCTCCCCTTAAGATTATGAAGGGTATTTATTGAGCCTGCAGTCCATTGATTCTTAGCCCTTTCAGTACCGGTGACGTCATTTATAAAATTGATTTCGGCTACATTTAGGCGATGTTATGAAGCTGAGGAAGGATATACAGTATGCTACTATAAGGCTTCATTGAACACATCTGCAGCCTTTGAATGTGTAGACGTCCTTCCCAAGCTGATTATAATCCTGTAATAGCTGCCATAATATAATGCAAAAAAGGTCACCGGTACTGAGTGGGTTAAGGGGGGGGGGGGGGGGGGAGTCGCTTTTTCTGGACCCCCTTCTCCCTCATGCTTAGCATAATAGTATTGAGATTTTAAGACGTTCGTTCCGTTAGTTTGTCGATTTTCAGACCTTTCACCTAATTTCTTTGTCGATATTGAGACCTTTCGTGCCATTTAGGTGTCGATTTTTTCCTGGCGAGAGATAGCAACCTTATATTTAAAGAAGGAACCGTCCTTCGGCCAGGAAATTTCTCTACCGAAAAATGTACAAATATTTTTTGCAAGGGGGTCTAGGGGGTGTTATTTTTAAAGCTTGATGGAGGTCTAGCGAGGAAACTCAGAAATAAATATATATATATCCCATAGTAACAGAGATCAGCCAACCTCCGCCATCTTTGAAAATACTGATGTAAAATACAAAATAGAGAGAGCTTTGGATTTATAAATTGTACACGCTTAAACCGAATAAATAAATAATTAATTAAGTATATAAATAAATAAATATATAAATATATAATAATATTATATAAGTATATCAATAAATATGTAAATAAATATATAAATAAATAAATAAATGAATACAAAATAATCAAATATATAGATAAATAAATAAATACAAAATAATCAAATATATAGATAGATAAATAAATAAATCAATCAATGAACACAAAATAATCAAATATATAGATAAATAAATAAATAAATGAAGACAAAAAAATCAAATATAGATAAATAAATAAATAAATGAATACAAAATAATTAAATATATATAGTTAAATAAGTAAATAAATAAAAAATCATAAATACATAAATAAAATTTCTTTCTTTGAAACCTTAGCCCACAATGATAAAGATGAATACTCTCTCTCTCTCTCTCTCTTTAATTATATACACACACATACAGTATATATATATATATATATATATATATATATATATATATATATATATATATATATATATATATATATATATATATCATTCATAGACTTGAATCAAGTTTGGTTATCCATCCTTTACACATGAATTATTTTGCAGATATACATATATCTCATGCAATAAAGTAAACACAGATAATGTATTAAGCTGAACCCATAATTATAACTGATACACATAATTTATTATTACATTGAACGTTCTGAGCTTCTGCTAATAATACTAAAATAAATAAAATAATAATAATGATAATAATAATGATAATAATAATAATAATAATAATAATAAAAATAATAAACTTGATGTATATGTTTTCAAAAGCGCCAGCTCTCGTCATCAGCAGATTCAATTACGCTCATGCTGCAGTAAATTCCCAACACATTTTAGTAAATAGAACAAGTGACCGTGTGTGTGTGTGTGTGTGTGTGTGTGTGTGTGTGACAATTATATGCAAAATTAAGTACGATATAAATATCCCTATGAGACAAACTTTGTTTCGAAGTTTTCGTAAGTTGTTCTCTGACTTGGGTAGAAGTCTTGATCACTAAAGCCGGTATCACACGAGAGCTCTTATGGTAAACATTCGATAATCAACATTTTCCTGGTAACATTTCTTGAATATTGTGCACTGGTATTGGAAACTAGACTGATGATAGATTAATTTAGGTGACTGCATTATTTTTAATGTTTACTTCCTAAGCTGCCAGACCAGTGTTGAGGATAAATGTTAAGGGAAAGAGCGCTCATGTGATACCGGCTTAATATATCGTTAACACTATCACACATTTATTTTCGTCAGCTCTATGATGCCCTTTCATATTAAATTCTGGCTAACATTTGACGATATTATTCAGCTTTGGTCAAACCATTAGGAATCCAAGTGATAAAATCTATCTCGGTGAACGCTTTGCCACCCACAGGTCCTTTGTAAGGGGACAGTGGCTGTGTGTGTTTTTTGTTTTTATTAATCAATTTATTAATTTATATTTAAGTTTCCTCGCTAGCTAGACCTCCCTCAAGCTTAGAAAAACACCCCCTAGACCCCCCCCCCCCCCTCAATATAAATGTGTACATTTTCGGTAGAAACATTTCCTGGCCGAAGGCCGGTTCCTCATATAATTACAGGCTCGCTATCGTTCGCCAGGAACAAATCTACACCTAAATGGCACGATAGGTCTTAAAATTGACAGCGAAATGGAGCTAAAGGTGTTAAAATCGCCAAACTAATGAGCCAAATGTCATAAAATGTAAACAAATAATGGGGCTAAACACGAGGGAGAAGGGGGTCCAGAAAAGCGACCCATATCCCCTTAAGCAGAATACACCGATTGGCTATTATAAAAACACCATTTGAGGAGGAGAACTTTACTGAGAGCGAGTCACAAGTAGCATCTGCTGGTCACCCACTGCGCAGCATGTTTAGTGACCTGGGAAGGCTATTTGAGAAACTTTGTCAATCAATCGTTCTTCCTCAAATGGCGTTTTTATCTATTCTGTCAAACATTTCGAAGTATGTTTTTTTAACAATCGTCCACCTGTAATCAGTATTAAAAGGAGCCGGTATTCTCCTCCTACAAACCTGATCTTCTTTTCCTCACTGAAACTCAGGTGTCTGAAGCAACTGCCAGAATCCCCTTCTCTGTATCCTCCTACTTTCTCTATACTAGTTTCAAAACCAAAGGCGGATGTTGTACATACGTGCACAACAAACTCACTTGCTCTCCTGTTCCCGATTTCGACTCCTCTAAATTCTCAACTTTATGGCTCAAACTATTCTGTCACTCTCATACTAAATATTTCTGGGGTGTCTATCTTTCCCTTAACTCTACAAAATTTCCCAAAATGTTTGGCTCAACTCTAAAGTGGAATGCATTCTATCCATTTCTCCATTCTTAGAAATCTCCATCTTAGAAGATGTCAACGTTCACCACCGCCAATGGCTTTCCTCTCATGCTACTGACCAACCTGGTAAACAAGCCTACGTCTTTTCTATCCTAAATGACCTAGAGCAGTTTGTTCAGCAACCCACCCGTATTCCGGATCACTTCGGAGATCGGCCCAACATTCTTGACTTATTTCTAACTTCTAACCCTACTTCTTATACTGTCGATCTTTTCTCTCCTTTGGGCTCCTCCGACCATAAACTTATCTCTGTCACCTGTCCTATCTCTGCAGTACGGCCACCTGATCCTTCCAGCCGGCGGCGCTTGTGGCCCTTTGGCGCTGCCGGCTGGGAGGCTCTCCGGCAGTATTTCTTTGATTCCCCATGGGTTGATTTTTGCTTCCGTGGTTGGGGACCCTCGGAGAGTGCTGAATGCATTACCGAATTAATCCTATGGTTTACTCACGCTTGTTCTACTGTTGTCCGCAATAAGAAGGAAGCATTCAAACGGTACCGACGCCTTAAAACTCAGAATCTCATTCTTCATATGTTTCTGCCCGGAATTAGGCCAAATCTGTCCTTTGACTTGCCAAACACTCTTTCATCAATACTAAATACACTGAACTATCCGACTCTAGCTCTTCTCAAGCTTTCTGGCATCTAGCCAAAAATCTCTCCAACAATATTTCTTCCTCGTCTTTCCCTCCCCTTTTCCACTCTGATGGCACAACCATCACTTCTTCCTCTGACAAAGCTGAACTCTTCGCTTAAACCTTTGCTAGAAACTCCACCTTGGATGATTCTGGTGCTATACCTCCCTCTCCACCCCCTTCTCTCCTACTTATGCCTTATATCCTAATCTTTTCTAAAGATGTATTTTCTACCCTCTCTGGGCTCAATACTAAGAAGGCGTACGGTCTGGATGGTGTTCCTCCTGTTGTACTAAAAACCTGTGCTTCCGTGCTGAATCCCTGCCTAGGCAAACTCTTTCGTCTCGGTCTCTCCTCTAACGTCTTCCCTTCTTGCTGGTAGTTTGCTCTCATTCAACCTGTCCCAAAGAAGGGTGACCGCTCTCAACCCTCCCACTATCGTCCAATTTCTCTCATCTCTTGTATCTCTAAAGTTTTTAAAACTATTCTTACTTCCAAATTTCTTAAGCATTTCTCTTCTCATAATTAACTCTCAGATCGCCAGTATGGCTTCCTTATTGGATCGCTCTACTGGTGATCTTTCATATCTTACTAACTATTGGTCATCCTCCTTTCGGGACTTCGGCGAGACCTTTTCTATTGTGCTATACATATCGAAGACCTTCTAAACTACCCTCCTTCGGTTTCTATCCCTCATCTTTGCCTTTGTCTCTAATTTCCCGTTCCATAGCTGCGATTATGGACGGCCATCGTTCACTTGCTCATCCTATCAACTCTCTGTTCCTCAGGGTTCTGTCCTCCAATTCTCTTTCTAATTTTCATAAATGATCTTCTCAACTGTACCTCCAGTCCTATCCATTCATATGCAGACAACTCTACCTAACACTATTTAATTAGTTTTACAAAACACCCCAGCAAAAAATCCCTCAAAAACAAACTTAATGAAGTCCTACAACACTTATCTTCTGATCTAACTACCATTACCAATTGGGACAGAGAAAACCTTGTTGCCTTTAATGCTTCGTAAACCCAATTTCTCCATCTATCTACCCGTCGTGAACTCCCAGAGGACTATCCCTTATACTTCAACAATACCAAAATCAACTCTTCATCTTCTCTCAGTATTCTCTGTGTATCTTTTTCTTCTGTGCTCTCTTGGAAGGACCATATTACCAGTCTTGCTAAGGCAGCCTCCAAGAAGCTGGATGTGCTCAACCGCCTCAAAAGGTTCTTTAACCCTGCACAGCTTCTTGCTCTGTACATGGGCACAGTGCGTCCTTTTATTGAGTATTGTTCACATGTGTGGGGAGGATCCTCTCACACCGCACTTCTAGACAAAGTATTAAGGAAAGCCTTTCGTATCATTAACTCTCATCCACTCACTAAAAGTCTGCAATCTCTCTCTATCTTTGCCGCAATGTGGCACCTCTCTCGCTATTCTATCAGTACTACAATAATCAGTGATCTTTAGAGCTCTCAGTGTATACCACCTAATCTACGTAGGGTACGTAGTACTCGTCTTGCAGCACAATCCCACCCCTACTATGTGCAACTCTCCAGCTCAAGAGTGAAATGATATTCCCAATATTTCTTCTATTCAACAGCTGAGCTCTGGAACTCTCCCTGAATCTATCTTTCCCTCTTCCTATGATGTAAATTACTTCAAACTCCGTGTGTCCAGGCATTTTAGCTCGAACATTCCTTGATTTTGGCCCTGTCACTCTTTCAACTCTGGGGGAGGCACTAGTCACAGGCAGTTTTGCCTTTTGTCTCCCTCATCCACATAAAACAAAATTAAGGGGTTAATGATATTGTAAGCAAATCACACTAGAGCATAGATGACTTAAATTAAACGAATTACGCTAGAACAGAGAGAAACTAATTGAAATCCAAACTTGCTAACAAAACATGATATTCCAAACAGTTTAGATGAAACTGCTACGCTTTTCAATGCTTGCTGCTTAGGAAATGCCTTTCTTTGTTTCCAACTTTTCCTCCAGACAAACTCCCTGTAGATTCAATCGTACGGTACAACGAAGTCTGGAGGTCAAAGTGTATTAGTAACTTGTTCGTGAATATTGTCTCAGTATAATTCCCTTTTCTACTAAAAAGAGCTGTGTCACCAATAAATGACTGTCGTTCTCTTCCGGGTATTGGATATTACATTAGTTTCATCAAGCTCTTTCCTTTTATTACATCTTTCATCTGATTGACCGCACAATCTCCCACAATCCACATATCTGATGAAATTCTGACGTCATCGAACCGAATTTCAGGCGAATATCAAAAGCAATCACCCAGGGAATCCAAAGCCGATTTAGGGCAGTCCTCCCGTGCTCGTTTTTTATGCCGTAATCAACTGCAGAGGTGAGGGTGGACTTAAGGGAGCCCGCCTCGCTTTTTCTTTCTCTCCCTCTCTCTTTGGCTTGTATCCATTCGGCCCCATTCAGCCTACTGTTTTAAGACGTTTACCCCCATCCAGGTGTCAATATTTTCCTGGTGAGCGGTAGCGAGCCAGCATAAATATATTTTTGTTTTACAGGAAGCTAAATTTTGTAAATTTTTCGATAGAAAAATTTCTCCGGCGAAGCCGGATTTCTCCATACAATGCTGGCTCGCTAACGCTCGCCAGGAAGAAATCGACACCTCGATGGGGATAAACGTCTTAAAACAGTTGGCTAAATGGGGCCAAATTGATACAAGTCAGAGAAATAGAGAAAAGTAGAGAATGATAAAAAAAGCAGGTGACCCCCCTTAACCCATTCAGTACCGGTGACATCTTTTTCATTATATTCTGTCAACAATTAGACAGTTTTATTAAGCTTAGGAAGGATTTTTACTCATAAAAAGATTACAGACTACCTCAATCAATCCTTTTAGCTACCATATATCCCTCCAAAGTTTCATAAATCGTCTAAATACTGCTGAAATACAAACAAAAAAGGCGTCGCCGGTACCGTGAGGTTTAAACTCTGACTATATATGCAGTTTCCAGTGAAATAGGTAATTAAAGTGTTCATAAAAATATACCAACACCCATTTAAAGGTAGTTTAATAGAAATAAGCCCATCTAATCCAAGTATAGAAGGTAAATCACCATCGATATACCCAATGATTTTATATACTTTTCATAACCTTTGACTTTCTACAATACATTTACTTTCCCAATAACGTTCCGACATCAAAATATATCCTGTACAGAGCCGATCACGTGATATCAACTGTGCGGGGGAAGGCTAGATAAAAGTGAGGGATTAAAGGGCTTCATTGCCAGGGATAATGCAAACACACACATACTGTACATTATACACAGACTCGCAAACATACACACGAGCGCACATACAAACACACACATACTGTACATTATACACAGACTCGCAAACATACACACGAGCGCACATACAAACACACACATACTGTACATTATACACAGACTCGCAAACATACACACGAGCGCACATACAAACACACACACCGACACACACACACTACATTATAAAAACAGAGCAAATGGGCTTAGGCAGGTCATATACTCCGAAAAAGATAATAATAATAATAATAATAATAATAATAATAATAATAATATGGTAACGTATTAACTACTAGAGTGACTGCACGGGAAGCTAGAGACAGAACCAGAGGAAGGGTTAAATAGCGAACCAGATGGAGGGATGAGGTTCGAAAGTGTGTGGGGGTGGGATAGTTTAAATCTGACCAGTTAGAGTGTGGACACATTTAGGAGAGGCCTTCGTTTCGCAGTGGACTAACTCAGACTGATGATGATGATGATGATGATGATGATGATGTTGTTGATGATGATGGTGGTGATAATGGTGGTGATGGTGATGGTGGTGATGATGATAATGATGGTGATGATAATGATGGTGATGGTGGTGATGATGAGGTATTATAGATAATGTAAGTTAGGCAAAGTAATATTTGTTTTTTATAATTTTCCCGCACTTTTTATCCGCAACTCTGATCTGGTAGTTATTGAAATATAGTGTTCATAATGATTATCGGCATTAATAATAATAATTTACTTTCATTCTCATTCTAGTTTGCAGATGCCAATGCGAAATAGTTTCGAAATTTATCAGAAAAAAAAAACTAAATGCAGATTGGATGTTGCGGGAAAAGCTCGCGTGTAAATCCACCTTACATTGAAAAAAGTATAGTCTCTTTATTACGTATGTTCTGACGTGGGCTCAGGGAAGAAAGGAAAAACCTATGAGTACACACAACAACATTTAATCACAAATATCTATCGAGTTTCAGTTATAATTAGTTCTCATATTGAGTAAAGTGTAGAGCAAGTTGCTTTTTGCCGCAGTGCATCTCCAAACCTTAGTTCCTATATCTAAACAGAGAACAAATAATGTGATATCAACATAATGGATTTGGGTATATGCAAGGAAGCCTAGCGCCATTTACAAATATTTGATACGACGAAACTACGACGATTTGCGTGTTATAAATTTAACCAAGGATAGTTGAGATATGGGAGTTTCTTTTGTTCGTTTCTTGTGTTTGATGTGTTAGGGCGATTGTGGTGATAAGATGTTTCACTTCCAATATTCGAGGCAACTGTTGTATATCATCCATACAATTCGAAGTCATAGCTGTGGTGTACTAAACCTATATTGTCCATAAATATTTTGTATTATACAGCCACCTTTACTGCAAGTCCTAACAATATGTAGAACGTTGTTGTTGAATGTGTATGTAGGCCTACAATGTTTATTTAATATTGTCCAGGATTTAATATACCTGAACCTAAAAATATTATTATTATTAAACCTATTCTCTCTGACGGCTAATTGAGAGAAAACGGTATAGTAGAGGGGAACTATTATATAATGCACACTACCCCTGTACACACACCTTTAACAATAACGCTTCTAGGAATACATTTTTCTGTACTGAACGGCAAATGCAAATAAGTAATAAATAATATATATTTAATCCTCTTATTTTGTTATACTTTACCTGGCAATACAACTATGCCGAGGGCCTTTACATCCCCTTCATAATGTCCTAAAAGGCAGAATACGGGAAAAATCCGTTTTACAACCGGAAATTTTTTATTCCTTATTTTGTCTTTAACCCCATCGGAAATTGCAAGAAAAAAAATCATCGGTGCTTATTACCGAAACTACCACTAATTATTTCTCAATATTTGAAGGCTATTATAGAATAAGGATGTTGCGAAGATCATATTAAAATGTGTTTCAACCTCCGGAGAAACATTTTATGTAGCACTATATAAAGTACTATAAAAACAAAAAACTCTCTCTACAATTCTCCCTATTGATGGCAGTGAAAATCATATTAAGCCCCTTACTGTTAAAATAGATGCTGATTTCAATAATTTATGGGGGGGGGGGGAAGCCCCCCCCCCCCCCTCAACCCATCCTGTATCCAAAGGCAAACAAATTTGTATATTTACTCTGAAAATGACATACATCTGAGTGTTTTAAGATCGTTGGATAATGGGAGAAATAACATTTACCGGGGATTGTAACTAATTTCAACTACTGTATAATGATGAAAACTACCTAAAACCAACAATAAAAGGTAGCATTCAAGGAGACTACTGCATGTCTCTTCTTCTTCTTCTTACCTCTGACTGGGTATAGGATATCCTAGTATTTACTAGCCTATACCCCTTTGAAAGGACATTAGCCTAACCTAACAACCTTACCTAGCCAATCCTAGTATTATAGGTGGGGGCTTCCGCCCCCACACCCCCGCTTTGACCTAGATTTTTGGTGTATTTGTCTGTGAAGTGGGCATTTTAAAATTTGTTGATAACGAAAATCCTCCATGCGGACTACCGTATATGGAGAAAAATATGGTGAATCTATTGGTGCCTATTTTCCCTAATAAATTGTTTCTCATAACGCTGCACTAGTGTCGTTGAATATAACCCAATAAAAACCATGGGAAAATTAGTGGTAGTTTCGGTTATATTTTCCAAATCATCAATCTCAAGTCACGGCCCCCCAGGATAAGTTGAGGTCATGCTCTGACCCCCTTCACCCCCGTGACTTATTGAAATCAGCATCTATGTTGCCAGTAGGGGGCCAAATTAGGCTTTGGCATAAATCAAAGAAGGAGGTGGGGCGAGAGGTGTGGGACTCGCACTAACGCAACAACAAATGGTGATCGGGTGAGAGGTAGGGATTTTTGTTTAGCGATTTAGGGATTTTATTATAAAGAATTACCGACGGTATGGACATATATGCCAATGAAGTACTTGATATAAACCTAACCTATCCTAGTATTATGGGTGGGGGCTGCCGCCCCCACACCCCCGCTATTTGACATCTTTGACAGATTTTTGGTGTATTTTTCTGTGAAAAGGGTATTTTTTCAATTTGTCGATAACGAGAATCCTCCATGCGGACTATATGGAGAAAAATATGGCGAATCTGTTGGTGCCTATTTTCCCTAATAAATTGTTTCTAATAAGGCGGATGTAGTGTCCTTGAAGATTATATATATATATTTTTTTAGCGATTTAGGGATTCTATTATAATGAATTACCGACGGTATGGACATACAGTATATGTCAATGAACTACATAAACATGATATAACTAATATGTAAGCCTAAATAATATATCGGTGTTTATCGGTTGTTTCGACCGGGTGAAAAACTAAATATAAATCCAGAATACTGTTGACTTGCGTAACATGAATCAGTATCTTCCAACATTAAGGGAAAAATGTGTTAATTATTTAGATTCTGAAGCCATTATATATTATTTTAGATTAATTTGCTATTATGAACATTTAAATATCTAGGCTACATTAGCGATTTTTGGTGATAATTATTTTGATCTAAAACACTGATATTTCTGTATAATTCCTAAACAAATATTGTGGTAAAAACCTATAAATCAGTACTATACTCCCCCCATTACCCCTAGAATTAAAACAAAAACAAAACAAGTGGGGAAGGCTTTGAAGCTCAGGGAAAATGAGTGGTTAAGACGATTAACGCGTTTGTACTTACGAAATGTAATGAACACATTAAATACGATAAATGCAGGTCAATCCAAACTCCAACGTCACCTGTTCCTCAGCGTAAACACACAACTGCAGGCACACCGCTAGATATACCTAAAATTACCCAAACATAACATAGGCGAATTGATCTACAAATGTTTAAATCCAGTTGTTACAAACATTTTATAAATGGAGGATGCCTTTAGGCACATGGACCTTTTTGTATTTATCTTGTTTTTCCTTCCTCCGTTCGTTGTAAGTAAGCAAATCGCACAAAATTAAGGCAAGAATTGGCTCAGATATTTGTATGTTTTAAGGGAGCCTAATTAGGGATTCGGTCATCCGGATGGATACACGGTGGGTTGAAGGGGATCTCCAGGTGTCTCCCACGTACTAGGTAATATGAACACATACCAGGTGTATCCCACGTACTGGGTACTATGAACACATACCAGGTGTATCCCACGTACTGGGTACTATGAACACATACTAGGTGTATCCCACGTACTGGGTACTATGAACACATACCAGGTGTCTCCCACGTACTAGGTAATATGAACACATACCAGGTGTATCCCACGTACTGGGTACTATGAACACATACCAGGTGTATCCCACGTACTGGGTACTTTATACACATACTAGGTGTATCCCACGTACTGGGTACTATGAACACATACCAGGTGTATCCCACGTACTGGGTACTTTATACACATACTAGGTGTATCCCACGTACTGGGTACTATGAACACATACCAGGTGTATCCCACGTACTGGGTACTATGAACACATACCAGGTGTATCCCACGTACTAGGTAATATGAACACATACCAGGTGTATCCCACGTACTGGGTACTATGAACACATACCAGGTGTATCCCACGTACTGGGTACTATGAACACATACCAGGTGTCTCCCACGTACTGGGTACTATGAACACATACCAGGTGTATCCCACGTACTGGGTACTATGAACACATACCAGGTGTATCCCACGTACTGGGTACTATGAACACTTACCAGGTGTATCCCACGTACTGGGTACTATGAACACATACTAGGTGTATCCCATGTACTGGGTACTATGAACACATACCAGGTGTATCCCACGTACTGGGTACTATGAACACATACCAGGTGTATCCCACGTACTGGGTACTATGAACACATACCAGGTGTATCCCACGTACTGGGTACTATGAACACATACCAGGTGTATCCCACGTACTGGGTACTATGAACACATATCAGGTGTATCCCACGTACTAGGTAATATGAACACTTACCAGGTGTATCCCACATACCGGGTACTATGAACACATACTAGGTGTATCCCACGTACTGGGTACTATGAACACATACCAGGTGTATCCCACGTACTGGGTACTATGAACACATATACCAGGTATATCCAACGTACTGGGTACTATGAACACACATACCAGGTGTATCCCACGTACTGGGTACTATGAACACTTACCAGGTGTATCCCACGTACTGGGTACTATGAACACTTACCAGGTGTATCCAACGTACTGGGTACTATGAACACATATACCAGGTGTATCCCACGTACTGGGTACTATGAACTAATACCAGGTGTATCCCACGTACTGGGTACTATGAACTAATACCAGGTGTCTCCCACGTACTGGGTACTATGAACACATACCAGGTGTATCCCACGTACTGGGTACTATGAACACACACCAGGTATATCCCACGTACTGGGTACTATGAACACATACCAGGTGTATCCCACGTACTGGGTACTATGAACACATACCAGGTGTATCCCACGTACTGGGTACTATGAACACATAACAGGTGTATCCCACGTACTGGGTACTATGAACACATACCAGGTGTATCCCACGTACTGGGTACTATGAACACATACCAGGTGTATCCCACGTACTGGGTACTATGAACACATACTAGGTGTATCCCACGTACTGGGTACTATGAACACATACCAGGTGTATCCCACGTACTGGGTACTATGAACACACACCAGGTGTATCCCACGTACTGGGTACTATGAACACTTACCAGGTGTATCCCACGTACTGGGTACTATGAACACATACCAGGTGTATCCCACGTACTGGGTACTATGAACACATACCAGGTGTATCCCATGTACTGGGTACTATGAACACATACCAGGTGTATCCCACGTACTGGGTACTATGAACACATACCAGGTGTATCCCACATACTAGCGGTATCCCACGTACTGGGCACTATGAACACATACCAGCGGTATCCCACGTACTGGGCACTATGAACACATACTAGCAGTATCCCACGTACTGGGCACTATGAACACATACTAGGTGTATCCCACGTACTGGGCACTATGAACACATACTAGCGGTATCCCACGTACTGGGCACTATGAACACATACCAGCGGTATCCCACGTACTGGGCACTATGAACACATACCAGCGGTATCCCACGTACTGGGCACTATGAACACATACTAGCGGTATCCCACGTACTGGGCACTATGAACACATACTAGGTGTATCCCACGTACTGGGCACTATGAACACATACTAGCGGTATCCCACGTACTGGGCACTATGAACACATACCAGCGGTATCCCACGTACTGGGCACTATGAACACATACTAGCGGTATCCCACGTACTGGGCACTATGAACACATACTAGCGGTATCCCACATACTGGGCACTATGAACACATACTAGCGGTATCCCACGTACTGGGCACTATGAACACATACTAGCGGTATCCCACGTACTGGGCACTATGAACACATACTAGCGGTATCCCACGTACTGGGCACGGTGAACACATACTAGCGGTATCCCACGTACTGGGCACTATGAACACATACCAGCGGTATCCCACGTACTGGGCACTATGAACACATACTAGCGGTATCCCACGTACTGGGCACTATGAACACATACCAGCGGTATCCCACGTACTGGGCACTATGAACACATACCAGCGGTATCCCACGTACTGGGCACTATGAACACATACTAGCGGTATCCCACGTACTGGGCACTGTGAACACATACTAGCGGTATCCCACGTACTGGGCACTGTGAACACATACTAGCGGTATCCCACGTACTGGGCACTATGAACACATACTAGCGGTATCCCACGTACTGGGCACTGTGAACACATACTAGCGGTATCCCACGTACTGGGCACTATGAACACATACTAGCGGTATCCCACGTACTGGGCACTATGAACACATACTAGCGGTATCCCACGTACTGGGCACTGTGAACACATACTAGCGGTATCCCACGTACTGGGCACTATGAACACATACTAGCGGTATCCCACGTACTGGGCACTGTGAACACATACTAGCGGTATCCCACGTACTGGGCACTATGAACACATACTAGCGGTATCCCACGTACTGGGCACTATGAACACATACTAGCGGTATCCCACATACTGGGCACTATGAACACATACTAGCGGTATCCCACGTACTGGGCACTATGAACACATACTAGCGGTATCCCACGTACTGGGCACTGTGAACACATACTACAATGGGTTTCAGAGGCCGTGTTACATCGTTTTTCGGGAATTACTTCTTAACAAACAGTTGGATCAGCATGATATTTTGACACAGCTTTTTTCACACCGTGCCCTAATTTTCGTCAATATAGTGCATTACCAAAAGTGTAGAATTAAGCCACTTGTCCCTGTGTCATGAAGTTAAAGTCACACATTAATGACACAGAAACGAACAAGGCTACCGTACTGGCTTACCTGTGAGAACCACCAAACCATTATTGCTCCATCAACAAACACGGTAGTTATCAGCCACCAACCCTACTATCGCCTAGTTATCTGTCAATATCAAGTACCGGTATATATATATATATATATATATATATATATATATATATATATATATACAAAAGTATGTTTTTTTGTATATTTATATTTTGATATTGACAGATAACTTGAATTTAAAGGTGATAGTAGGGTTGGGTGGTGGGTGATAACAACCGTGTTTGATGAAGGAGCAATAATGGTTTGGTGGTTCTCACAGGTAAGCCACGGTAGCCTTGTTCGTTTCTGTGTCATTAATGTGTGACTTTAACCTCATGACACAGGGACAAGTGGCTTACTTCTACACTTTTGGCAATGCACTATATTGACGAAAATTAGGGCACGGTGTGAAAAAACCTGTGTCAAAATATCATACTGATCCAACTGTTTGTTAATAAGTTATTCCCGAAAAACGATGTAACACGGCCTCTGAAACCCATAGTAGGTGTGTACAAATACAGAAACCTATAGCTCATTACCTTGCAGCAAGAAATCCCTGAAGAACGCAGCACTCCAATATTCAGTTAGGCACCAAACACTGCAACAACCTCCCTTCCACCACACCAACCCACCTACAGCTGCAGACCCCCCCACACGAACTACCAACCTCGGCAAAATCACTCCACCAACCACAGGAACACACACAATAAGACTGGTGATGGGCTGGTCTATCAGAGTGAGAACTGAGCGATCTCTGCCATACCCATAGCTTACTCTGACTGTTCCTTCTACTTATATATTTTCTAGATCTCAAGTGACGGCGTCTCTTCCGTGGATTGACCTCCCAATCTACCAAGATTGGAAGCCAAAGCGTCACATTTTTCCTTTGCCCCTCCACTTTCTCTTCATAATTGCTGAGGGGCACAGGGCCCTGGGTGGGGCTTTGGTTTCCCGGGCGTTTCCCCAGCTCCCCGCCATGGAGTGGCTTCGGTCACCCAGGCTTTATTGTGGTCGGCAGGGAGGGTTCTGTGGGGGTGCTCGGTTATGGCCTTGGCCTTGCTCGGGGCCTTGGGGCTGTTCGGCCAGGCAGCTTGGGGAACAGCAACAACAACACACAATAAGACGGGAGCTTCCTTTAAGGGGAGGTCACCGTTTTTTTTTTTATCTTTCTCTCATTTTCTCATTTTCTCTGGCTTGTATCTATTCGGCCCCATTCAGCCAACTGTTTTAAGACGTTTATCCCCATCCAGATGTCGATTTCTTCCTGGTGAGCGATAGTGTGCCAGCATTGCATGGAGAAATCCGGCTTCGCCGGATAATTTTTTCTATAGAAATATGTACAAATTTAGCTTGCTGTCAAAACAAAATAATATATATGCTGGTTCGCTGCCGCTCGCCACGAAAATATTGACACCTGGATGGGGGTAAACGTCTTAAAACAGTAGGCTGAATGGGGCCGCATAGATACAAGCCAAAGAGAGAGGGAGATAAATAGTAACAAGCAGTATGGGCTCCCTTAACCCAAAAACCTGCACACACGCTGTTCACACTGTGCCTGCTGACTGACTCCCTATATATGGGCTAACATTTGGTTCGCCGAGGGGAGTTGAACGAAGCTTGTGAACCTGAAATGACTCCTGTCGGTCTCATCCGCGTTTAAGTGCTTCGATTTTCCCAGAACTATCGGACACGCCAATAGGTACAGTCACGAGCATAAAAACCTGGACACCAACCAGATAATGTTCGCTCCTTCGTCTCCAAAGGTATTACTAAACTTTATATTCAAACTCACAATGATGTATTTTTTTCTGTCTAGCTACCATCAGATTATTTTATTCAGCTTAGTATATACCTCTCGTGATGAAGGAGTTGACGTTATCTGGTTGATGTTGCAACATTTATGATCGCGACTGTACACACAACTTGAGGTATCACCCAACATCAATGAAATAACACCACAGTATTATCACAATGCGGTTAGGTATTAAGGGGAGGCAGACCGTTTTTTCTGGACCCCCTTCTCCCTAATGTTTAGCCCCACTAATTTTGAGATTATAAGACGTTCGGCCCATTAGTTTGGCGATTTGAACCCCTTTCGCCCCATTTCGTTGTCAATTGTAAGACCTTTCGTGCCATTTAGGTGTCGATTATTTCCTGGGGAGCGACAGCGAGCCTGCAATTTTAAGAGGAACCGGCCGGGAAATTTTTCTACCGAAAAATGTACAAATTTAATGTGTCTAGGGGGTGTTTTTCTAAGCTTGATGGAGGTCTAGGGAGGAAACTAAACAACATATGAATAAATGCATTAATAGACCAAACAAACGGTCTGCCTCCCCTTAAGGACCACAACTTTATACAGTAAAATATATCCATAGAAGTGCCATTAGAAGACCGTAAATTACCACTATCAAACACCCTATTAAAAGTTATGGTTTCGTAGCTACATTTTACTTACAATTTTTGAAACGGGAAATAATTGTCAATACTGATAGTTTGTTAAGGTATTTAGCGTTAAATTGCGGTACTGTACACTCGACCAAAAAACAATCTTACACTAACGCTCTAAACATTCTGGAAGTGGGTCGAAATTTTATGATAATATCTCACAGCCGTACGTTTCACCCGATTCATTCCGTTCACACTAGATTATTTACAGCTCACCAGTGTCAGGAATGTGTTGTTGGTCGAGTGTACAATACTGGCAATGGTGTTACCTTTCCTTTGACCGTAGACATTATATATATATATATATATAAAAAGGAAAAGAATTGACAGGGCGCCAGGCAACATCTTTATTTTTCAAATTTTCGGCTAACCTTAAGCCATCATCAGGAACAACATTCCCTAAAAATAAGTAATATACTATTAGAACAACGCAATTTGTAAAAAATAGGGTAATGATTATCGAATCTATAAAAGGTTAAACTTACTAAATATAAACAATCCTATATTAATGTCTCACTATATATAAAATTAAAATTCATACACTAACCATGTAAAACCAGTGAAGATACCGAAAAGCAAAATAAAGACCATCACAATTGAACCATAACACATATTTTAACCTTTGAATACAAACATTGTTTCCATAAACTCAAAACAAAGTCACAACACAGGCTAATACCATACAACGGATCAAGAAACGATCTCCCAATTTATCTAACACCATTGATTTATCAGTAAGGATAACTAGTAATTAACTTACATAACCCCTGACCAAAAATCCAAACACAAATAATACTCTTAGTCAAAAACATGAAAACACTAATAAACTAAGCCTAAATCAATCTTATATCATAGCAATACGAGACTGAAATTCAACCCAATCTAGAGATTTAACACAAAAAACACATCACTCCCAATGACAAAAGCAAAAATATTTATGTTTAAACCCATCATTATACTTGACTTACCCAGAAAAGAGTTCTCATCAGCACCAGGAACAAGAGAGAACTGAGGAACCTGAACCGAGAAGCGGCTAAAATAAACTCCCATGAAACAATTTCCCAAACAAATGAACCACTAACCATGTTGAACAAACCCTTGAAATTTGACCAAACATATATCTATGAACCACTATTTGCAAGATTGATTTCAGGATTCAGTTTACTAATTAACAACTTCTCACCAATCAATGCATCAGACTGGCTACCCAACCTAGAGACTATCTCAAAATCACCCACACTAAAGAGATGATCCTCTTCACGCGAATGATTTCGAATAGCCGAAAACGCCATAGCCTGTAAAAACTTTCCCGATCGGTAGCTCCTACCCAGGTGTTCAAATATCCTAATTTTGAAGGAACGACTAGTGCATCCCAAATACCTAGCCTCACAGCTAGGACAAGTAAATTTGTATACAATATTTGAACACAGAAAGTCAGGCACGCGATCTTTGAAGCTAAAAAATGACCCAATTCTAAACTTATTGGTGAAAACAAATCTAAAGCTCACAGCAGGAAAACTATTTTTCAGAACATTTAGTGCAATTTTACGAAATTCATTGCTAATAGATCCATAGTAAGGCATTTTAACATAAATTATCTTCTTTTTTACATCAAAATTTGATTGAACACCCTGAGCTTGTTTTACATACAAAAAATGTCTAAGTATACCATTGAATATATCTTCCTTATAGTTATTAAGCATAAAATATTTCCTTAATTTTTCAATTTCAACATGTAGCGAAACATAGCTGGAGCAAACAGCATAGGCTCTTTCTAATAGTGTCTTTATTGAATTAATCTTAAAAATCTTAGGGCAGTAGCTAAGCCAGTTTAAACCTAATCCTGTATGAGTGGGCTTTCTATAAACCTCAGTAGCTAATCCCTGATCTGTCTTTATCACTTTAACATCCAAAAATGATAGTGACCCATTCACTTCATTATCACATGTAAATTTAATATTTTGATGTTGCTTGTTCATATATTCAAAAAAACTTATATTATCTTCTACATCTCGAAATATTAAAAATGTATCATCCACATATCTCCTATAAAATATAGGTTTGAATGATAGGGGACACTCATCAAGCCACTTAACCTCTTTATTGCACAAAAATGAACCCGCAAACAATGGACCTAGACTTGACCCCATTGAAACTCCATCAATTTGACTATACAATACTTTGTTAAACAAAAAACAAGATTCTGTAGTTACAAACAAGAACAATTTCTTAACTATATCCTTACTAATATTGAAAAAGTTGTCAGAATCATATTCATCCAAAATAATCTCTAAAGTCTCACTCAGAGGAACGTTTGTGAAAAGTGACTCTACATCATAACTGGCAAGAACAAAATGTTTAGGCAACACAAGATTTGAAATTTCCCTCACAAAACTACTAGAATTGAGTACTGTATATTCATTAGTTGTAAGAGGAGCAACTATGGGTTGAAGAAATTTTGCTAAATTATACCCCGCTGTCTTTATAGATGAAACAATTGGCCTGAGTGGAATTCCTGGTTTATGCACCTTTGGTAACCCATATACTACTCCCGGAGCGGAGCCAGACGCATATAAGAAGTTGAAGCTGTCAATACCTATCCTGTCCTTAATAGATCGTAGAATCCGATTTAATTTATCCTCACCTCTGATAATTACATCAAACAATTCACCTTTTATTAGTTTAAATCTGTTTCGGTCACTCAGAATAGTTTCCATTTTTTGCAAATAATCAACTTTATCCATAATAACAACTCCCTTACCCTTATCCGGTTTGACAATGACAATTGAACTATCCTTACCCAAATCCCTAAGCAAATCCAAGTCCTCTTTCCTAAACACAGATGATTCCACATTTTGATATTCACGTACTGCCAATCTATAGTTATTATTGCCAAATTCCCTAAGTTTGTTAATTACACCATCACTGTCCATCCCATTTCTCAACAACCCCGTTGTTGAGATGTTGTTATTATGGATAAAGTTGATTATTTGCAAAAAATGGAAACTATTCTGAGTGACCGAAACAGATTTAAACTAATAAAAGGTGAATTGTTTGATGTAATTATCAGAGGTGAGGATAAATTAAATCGGATTCTACGATCTATTAAGGACAGGATAGGTATTGACAGCTTCAACTTCTTATATGCGTCTGGCTCCGCTCCGGGAGTAGTATATGGGTTACCAAAGGTGCATAAACCAGGAATTCCACTCAGGCCAATTGTTTCATCTATAAAGACAGCGGGGTATAATTTAGCAAAATTTCTTCAACCCATAGTTGCTCCTCTTACAACTAATGAATATACAGTACTCAATTCTAGTAGTTTTGTGAGGGAAATTTCAAATCTTGTGTTGCCTAAACATTTTGTTCTTGCCAGTTATGATGTAGAGTCACTTTTCACAAACGTTCCTCTGAGTGAGACTTTAGAGATTATTTTGGATGAATATGATTCTGACAACTTTTTCAATATTAGTAAGGATATAGTTAAGAAATTGTTCTTGTTTGTAACTACAGAATCTTGTTTTTTGTTTAACAAAGTATTGTATAGTCAAATTGATGGAGTTTCAATGGGGTCAAGTCTAGGTCCATTGTTTGCGGGTTCATTTTTGTGCAATAAAGAGGTTAAGTGGCTTGATGAGTGTCCCCTATCATTCAAACCTATATTTTATAGGAGATATGTGGATGATACATTTTTAATATTTCGAGATGTAGAAGATAATATAAGTTTTTTTGAATATATGAACAAGCAACATCAAAATATTAAATTTACATGTGATAATGAAGTGAATGGGTCACTATCATTTTTGGATGTTAAAGTGATAAAGACAGATCAGGGATTAGCTACTGAGGTTTATAGAAAGCCCACTCATACAGGATTAGGTTTAAACTGGCTTAGCTACTGCCCTAAGATTTTTAAGATTAATTCAATAAAGACACTATTAGAAAGAGCCTATGCTGTTTGCTCCAGCTATGTTTCGCTACATGTTGAAATTGAAAAATTAAGGAAATATTTTATGCTTAATAACTATAAGGAAGATATATTCAATGGTATACTTAGACATTTTTTGTATGTAAAACAAGCTCAGGGTGTTCAATCAAATTTTGATGTAAAAAAGAAGATAATTTATGTTAAAATGCCTTACTATGGATCTATTAGCAATGAATTTCGTAAAATTGCACTAAATGTTCTGAAAAATAGTTTTCCTGCTGTGAGCTTTAGATTTGTTTTCACCAATAAGTTTAGAATTGGGTCATTTTTTAGCTTCAAAGATCGCGTGCCTGACTTTCTGTGTTCAAATATTGTATACAAATTTACTTGTCCTAGCTGTGAGGCTAGGTATTTGGGATGCACTAGTCGTTCCTTCAAAATTAGGATATTTGAACACCTGGGTAGGAGCTACCGATCGGGAAAGTTTTTACAGGCTATGGCGTTTTCGGCTATTCGAAATCATTCGCGTGAAGAGGATCATCTCTTTAGTGTGGGTGATTTTGAGATAGTCTCTAGGTTGGGTAGCCAGTCTGATGCATTGATTGGTGAGAAGTTGTTAATTAGTAAACTGAATCCTGAAATCAATCTTGCAAATAGTGGTTCATAGATATATGTTTGGTCAAATTTCAAGGGTTTGTTCAACATGGTTAGTGGTTCATTTGTTTGGGAAATTGTTTCATGGGAGTTTATTTTAGCCGCTTCTCGGTTCAGGTTCCTCAGTTCTCTCTTGTTCCTGGTGCTGATGAGAACTCTTTTCTGGGTAAGTCAAGTATAATGATGGGTTTAAACATAAATATTTTTGCTTTTGTCATTGGGAGTGATGTGTTTTTTGTGTTAAATCTCTAGATTGGGTTGAATTTCAGTCTCGTATTGCTATGATATATAAGATTGATTTAGGCTTAGTTTATTAGTGTTTTCATGTTTTTGACTAAGAGTATTATTTGTGTTTGGATTTTTGGTCAGGGGTTATGTAAGTTAATTACTAGTTATCCTTACTGATAAATCAATGGTGTTAGATAAATTGGGAGATCGTTTCTTGATCCGTTGTATGGTATTAGCCTGTGTTGTGACTTTGTTTTGAGTTTATGGAAACAATGTTTGTATTCAAAGGTTAAAATATGTGTTATGGTTCAATTGTGATGGTCTTTATTTTGCTTTTCGGTATCTTCACTGGTTTTACATGGTTAGTGTATGAATTTTAATTTTATATATAGTGAGACATTAATATAGGATTGTTTATATTTAGTAAGTTTAACCTTTTATAGATTCGATAATCATTACCCTATTTTTTACAAATTGCGTTGTTCTAATAGTATATTACTTATTTTTAGGGAATGTTGTTCCTGATGATGGCTTAAGGTTAGCCGAAAATTTGAAAAATAAAGATGTTGCCTGGCGCCCTGTCAATTCTTTTCCTTTTGATATGGAGGTTTAAGTGCCCAAAATCTACTGCTGAAGTACTCATAACTATATATATATATATATATATATATATATATATATATATATATATATATATATATATATATATATATATATATATATAAATATTATATATAATTTTTAACAGTGTGCACTCCAGGCAACCTAGGGCATAATATGTCGTGACCGTAACATTGTGAAGCTTTACCGAAATGAATCGAGTCTTTTAATTAATTCTTTACCTAATATTTACATTCCCGAGGTTCGCTTGTGAGTATTTAAGGTTCATAATTGACCAAGATACGGTACATGTCTATAGATGTATGTGTACAGTACAGGTAGGTAGTCAGTTAAGAGCAGACTATTAAGTTAAGAACCTTTATGTAATATCTGTAGTGCCCTCGAAAATATCCCGCGCCAGGCATCTCAAAACCTGGCCCCAATACTGAACTACCCGAGTTGACGTCTGGAATAGCATAAAATAGTCGTTGGTGGCGAAGTCTAAGAAACCCACCACGTGTATCACCACGAGACTATCACCTGGTTCTTTCAAGGAGAACTAAGGTTGCTATTCTATTGTACGTCCGTGGTAGTACAGTGGGTTAGCGCGCGGGTCTGGTTGACCTACGAGAGGATATAGTCACTAACCAAGGTTCGAACCCCACACCAAGCATCTCAAAACCTGGGGAATTATCAGGAGGGTTATAATCCCTCCAGGGTTCGAGCCCCGCGACAGGCATATCAAAAACCTGGGGAGTTTTCAGGCAGGTTAAATTCCCTTCGCACCCAGTATTTCAATATCTGTAGGACAATAATAGTGGCCTGGTAGCATTCAAGGAGACTACAGCAGGACTCTTCGGTAGCATTCAAGGAGACTACTGCAAGACTCTTCTTCTTCTTACCTCTGACCGGGTATAGGCTATCCTAGTGTTTACTAGCCTATACCCCTTTGAAAGGACATTAGCCTAACCTTACAACCTTACCTAACCTAGTATTATAGGTGGGGGCTGCCGCCACCACACTTTGACTTAAATTTTTTGTGTATTTGTCTGTGAAGTGGGTATTTTTCAATTTGTTGATAACGAAAATCCTCCATGCGGACTATATGGAGAAAAATATGGTGAATCTATTGGTGCCTATTTTCCCTAATAAATTGTTTCTCATAACGTCGCACTAGTGTCCTTGAATATTATCGACTCTTCTTCTTACCTCTGACCAGGTATAGGCTAGCCTAGTGTTTACTAGCCTATACCCCTTTGAAAGGACATTAGCCTAACCTAACAACCTTACCTAACCTAACCTAGTATTATGGGGGCGGCGCCCCCACACTCCCACTATTTGACATCTTTGACAGATTTTTGGTGTATTTTTCTGTGAAATCGGGTTTTTTTCGATAACAAAATTCCTCCATGCGGACTATAATGAGAAAAATATGGCGAGTCTATTGGTCCCTATTTTCCCTAATAAATTGTTTCTAATAAGGCGGATGTAGTGTCCTTGAAGATTATCACGATAAATAGTATAGAGTGGTCATGCCACTGGATTGGTAATCCAATGGACCCGGGTTCAAATCCCGATATGTCAATGGGAAGATATTATTGGGATTGAATTTGTGCTGTACCTAGTATCAGTGCATTACCACAAAGCCCACCGAAATGCCAAAAAAATACCCTCATTGTTCCCTGATTAAATAACACTATGAATATTCCCACATTCAAAATATGTTACAGGGGGACAATGCCTAGTGAGTTCACTGCTCAATAGGTGGCGTTGTGAGAGTGAGGGTCTGAGTCTGGAGGGTGAGACGGTGAAGCACTTGAGCGAAGCAACCAGCTGCTTCAGAGATGGAGCTGCTTCGAGCCATGATGGATGCTTCACATGTCTCACTCCCCAGACTGGAACAAGACCTCACGGGCTTCACCGTGTTGAGCGGTGGAATGTACAGGCTCTCAGCCTATGCCCGCGAGGGAGTAGTTGGAATATAGAAAAAAAAAAAAAAAAAAAAAAAAAGAGAAAACGGAAACAAAAATACTATCGGGACTGTAAATACGATAAATAGTACAGAGAAAAACGGAAAAAATACTATCGGGACTGTAAATACGATAAATAGTATAGAGAAAACGGAAACAAAAATACTATCGGGACTGTAAATACGATAAATAGTATAGAGAAAACGGAAACAAAAATACTATCGGGACTGTAAATACGATAAATAGTATAGAGAAAACGGAAACAAAAATACTATCGGGACTGTAAATACGATAAATAGTACAGAGAAAACGGAAACAAAAATACTATCGGGACTGTAAATACGATAAATAGTATAGATAAAACGGAAACAAAAATACTATCGGGACTGTAAATACGATAAATAGTATAGATAAAACGGAAACAAATACTATCGGGACTGTAAATACGATAAATAGTATAGAGAAAATGGAAACAAAAATACTATCGGGACTGTAAATACGATAAATAGTATAGATAAAACGGAAACAAATACTATCGGGACTGTAAATACGATAAATAGTACAGAGAAAACGGAACACAAAGAATTTACCTTAATACAGTAGAATATATATAATTATAGAGTAAGCACTTAATACATAATTTGGGCCCAGTGATTACAATTAAGGCTTAGCTGGAATGTAGAGTAGAGGTGAGGAGCGCAGAGTCGAGGATGAAGGGGTAATAGGGTGATCACTATAATATTTACGTAGATAGTGAGAACGGCTGGTAGAGAATGGCGCGAGGGTTTGTTTGTACGATTAGACAATGGCTAGGTTAAATGCGCACCCAAGGAATATAGAAGAGTGTATGTGAAAGTGAGAGGTCACAGTTCTGATAATAGAGATCCGCGCACACAAGAGATGGCAGCACGTTCGCTAGAGAAAACGAGCAGCGTATCTAATAATTCATAATATTCCCTACCTTTTAGTACGAGCGCTATTAATAATCATTTCAACGTTATCCACAGACTCTGTATACATGACAGAGTTCAATAGACATATCTAAAGGCTACTGTAAAGGCCAGATAATCATGAAATTGTCGTCATTATGAAGAGGTTCAGAGATAAGTTTCCTCTACCGCCTCCATTGTTGTTGTGAGACTCTGAGTTGCCAACGTCAAAAAGGCTGGGATCTCTCCTCAACAGAATATCCATAGATGTCATAATTATACCATAGCCTACATGTTTTGTCAAATGCCTAGATTACATACACTTTTACAATTTAACATCTTCATAAAATGTAGCTTGTAATATAAATTCGTAATGACTTATTTATTTGTGTTGTGTTGCTTGGAGTTATAATTGGATCATATAATATTTTATTATAAGTATATTTATGTATTGTATAAGTATACTATTTTCATTCTTTCTCTCTTCCTCTTTTGTATCTATTTTTTGTTTCTAAATAATTCACAAGTGTGTTTACCCATATTCATTCACTCTCAAAAACGTTCACTCCTTAAGGGGGGTCACCGGCTTTTTTATTTTTCTCTCCTTTTCTCTCTTTCCATGGCTTGTATCCATTCGGCCCCATTCAGCCAACTGTTTTAAGACGTTTATCCCCATCCATGAGGTGTCGATTTCTTTCTGGCAAGCGATAGCGAGCCAGCATTGTATGGAGAAATCCTGCTTCGCCGGAGAAAATTTTCTATCGAAAAATGTAAAAATCTAGCTTGCTGTCAAAATAAAAATATATATATGCTGGCTCGCTACCGCTCACCAGGAAAATGTTGACACCTGGATGGTGGTAAGTCTTAAAACAGTAGGCTGAATGGGGCCGAATGGATACAAGCCAAAGAGAGAGGGAGAGAAAGATAAAACAGCGAGGTGGGCTCCCTTAACTATGATAAGTAGTTTCGTAATCTTTCATGTTTTCTTTTTTAGTCTATGTACATAATAGTAAACAAATATGCATTCATCTTTTTATTAAGTACAGTAATATTATAATTTGTCTCTGTATGTTTAGCAATGCAACCGGAAGTACCATGGTCCGTGGAAATCCAGTGTAATATTTTCTGCATCTCATGAAATCAATCATATAAGTCCACAAGAGCATCACAGCTCAATCACTGACTTATTCAATAATTAGGTTTTCCATTCTGAGCTATTATAGATAATGATCACATTTTCAGCAATTCACATACTTCACACTAGCAACATGTACAGTATATTGTTTCACGGCAATATCTATTAAAAATGCTGTATTTTCTCATGGCATGACATATTCTTGAAGGAGGCTCTATGCTGTTCTAAGAAAATAAATAACTTCCAGTTATAAAACAATTTCCCTATTATAATAAACATTCTAACATATAATAACACATAGTAGGCCATAATGAAGCCTGGCCTCCTTCAGTGAGGATAAAGTGTATATTATATAAACCTCAAATTGCGTAAACATTGAAAAAGGCACTAGATAGACTGTGGCTCCATTAACACCAAACACATCCTCCTATGGGAAGAGGAGACGTGGACGAGGATATGAATATTGCCTCGGTTTGTTTAACTACAGGACATTCAATCATTTTCATTCACATTTGCCCTATTTTTGTTTAATTCACTCAAGATACGATGGGAGTATTGGATAACCTAACTAGCCTAACCTAGGACAGGTTAGATTAAGGTAATTTGCTTTTACAACTAATTATATCGATCTAAATGTTTAAGTCCCGTCTTTTGGGAGTACTTTTCGACCTTGACACGACGTTCAAATAATCCAAATAAATAATAAACGAAATAATATAAATATTTTAGCACCAACGAATGCATTATAATTGGTTGGCAGAGGCAGGCAGTGATGAAAATGCTCTAAACTACACAATGGCCAAACAAAATATCATAACCCAAAGACATCAGATGAATAAGCTAGTTTTAACCCAATATCAGACACCGATTTTTTTAAATTTACATTTGCTACCGCAACACGATCTCATTCACGTTAGGAAGAACCCGTCAGAACTCGATGGTTATGGGGAGATGGTTCACTTTTTGGGCGATTTTTGCATGTATTAATTATTTTTCTACTTTCCTCCCTAGACCTCCATCAAATTAAAAAAAAACATCCATTAGATCCCCCTTCTAGATTAATTTGTACATTTTTCGTTAGAAAAATTTCCCGGCCAAAGGCCGATTCTTCCAACATTACAGGCTCACTATCATTCACCAGGGGAAAAATCGACACCTAAATAGCACGAAAGGTCTAAATATTGACAAAGAAATGGGGCGAAAGGTCTTAAAATTGACTAACTAATGGGGCAAACATCTTAACATCTAAAAACTAATGGGGCTAAACATAGGAGAAAGTGGTCCAGAAAAGCGGCCCATCTCCCCTTAATAGATACACTCTAAAATTCTCTAATTTCCTAAAAGTTCTTCCTAAGTTAAAAAAAAAAAAAAAAAAAAAAAAAAAAAAATCATCCTCTGATTGAAAGAGTTAAGAAACATTTATTAACGCAGAAATCCTCAAACAATCATAATATATGAATTTTTGGAAAGAAAGCACGCCGACACTAAAACACAAAAACAAAACACACATACAGAAACAGAAAGAAAGGGGGAGGCCATTGCATTAGGTTGTATATATATCCCCGACTCAAAACTGGATAGAAAACAAAACACACAAGTACCATACATAAAAAGAAAAACAACACGACACAAGATATGAAAACAAAAGCGGGGGAAGAGAGAAGATAGATGCGCCATTTTCAAAAAGCTATGAATATCTTTTCACCGAACAGCAACTGAAACGAATCGAACTAAAAGGCATCACTATGGGGTAATCAACGTAGCCCTTTACCAATAAATACCCTGAAGTGATTCTTGGTGATGTAGACACGGGACCGAATCAAATACAAGTGGCATGCTATCAGTGCACGGCGAAAGGTCCTCGTTTGGGTCACTAGAAGCGCAAGGGGCCGAATCAAATACAAGCGGCATGCTATCAGTGCACGGCGAAAAGTCCTTGTCCGGGTCACTAGAAGCACAAGGGGCCGGATTAGGATCCTTGATTTTGCTTTTGCTATTGTAGTCTGTGTCATGGCCCTTCCACGTCATCATATCCTGCGGCCTTACTTTCGGCATCAAGACGAAACTTTCTAGACCACAAACTTTTTTAATCTTTTGCTTTTTCTTTTGCTTCTTCTTTAGGACGAAATTCTTTACTCGCCAAATTGTCTTAATTTTCTTCTTTTGTGGCTCCTCTGCTTTTATATCTTGGGACGAATTACACTCTATTTGGTATGCCATTTAGCTGTATGAACAAATCGCTATCAATCACTAAGTTTTTCCTACTCGTAGAACTACTACTAATTCAACCTTTCCAAGTGACCGACAATCCTGTTATGATGTTTGGAGTTTAAACAAAACGAGGTTGCATTCAAATGGCTCAAACTGTCCACATTCTATATCATATTTATTTATACTAGTTTATGTCGCTTTGTGAGATTTTCTACCTTAATAATTGCATATACATAATATTGTAGGTAGAAGATAGTAAATTATAAGATAATTATGTCAAATTATACTATAACAACGAAGAAACAACTAGAAACAACGTCAACAAACCAAGGGAACATGCTACAGGACACATTCAAAGGGAATTTGCTTACACACCAACACATGAGGAAAAATTAGAAAGCCAACGCAATGCCCTCAGAAGCTGGCCAACCATCCAGCAAACTCACAAGGTCAGACCAGCAGCGGTACACACGGCTATGCCCGACCAAGGTGCTTTTTTAGAGGTAGTAATGGGACGTCTTCTGGAAGTGGAAAAACGGTCTCAAGTGATAATGGAGAGATTCCTAGCCCAAACCGAGGGGCCAGACATGAACCACAGAGGAAGGTGCAACTACCACTAACTAGTTTTTTTGTGGGCAACATCAGAGGACTTTACCCACGAAACAATCAATGTAAAGTCCCTATGTTGGAAGAAATTGCAGAGGAAGACAACTCAATTTTTCTAGCCCTCACAGAAACACACCTGAACGAAAACATTTTGGATGCAGAGATCAATATCCATAATTTCACTCTATTCAGAGCCGACAGAGAGGACAGAAGCCACGGAGGAGTAGCACTCTACCTAAGGGAGGATATGGCTGCAAATACCGAAACTTTAGTTGCATTCTCAAACGGCACAACAGAGCTACTAGCAGTACACATAAGACAAACCGACATGCTCATCATAATTTTGTACCGACCTCCAAACACCACAGGGGAAATTTTCAAGGAGGTCACAGAGAAGATACAATCACTCCTACAAAATCTTCCAACTCCCGCTACAGATGTCATCATCACAGGAGATTTCAACCTGCCCATCATCAATTGGGCAACCATGAAAATAGATGGAGGAACCAGGGATGAAAAACAGCAAGCCAAGGAGCTAATGACTATCATGGACACTGAATACATGAAGCAATACATCGAGGAACCTACAAGAGGCAACAACACACTGGACTTACTATTTGGCAACAACTTCGACCTGGTACACTCGTACGAAACTGTAAAAACTATAATGTCCGACCACAGCCTCATCAAAGTTAGAACCCCCACACCAGCCGCCACACCACCAAGAAGATGTCAACAGGAATCAAGCCAAATACCCTGCACCTCTCTGAAAGATCTCAACTTCTACAGCAAAGATATAGACTGGGACAGACTGAGAGCAGAACTGGCAGGAACTGATTGGAGGGCACTATTCGAAGATAAAAACGTCGACGAAACTCTCAGTATCCTCCAGAAACAATGCCTGGAGACCTGTAAAAACACCATACCACCCAAATCAAGCAGGAAGCAGATCAAGCAGATTCCCAGAGATAGAAAAATACTAATGAAGAAAAGGACGTACTTGAGAGCCAAGCAAAGGAAGACCAGCTATGCGCACAATATCACCAAACTACAAGAAGAGCTCGATGAAGTTGAACGTAAACTAATCCAGTCACACCAAGAGCAAAGAACACGCGAAGAACTCCAAGCAGTTGCAAACATACGAGTAAATAGCAAATTCTTCTATGCATACGCAAAAAGGAGACTCAGGAACACCTCAACAATAGGACCACTTGCAAAACCTACGGGCGAACTTGAGAGTGACCCAACCGAAATGGCCAAGATACTCAAACAGCAGTATGAAAGTGTCTTCAGCCCGCCAAATGAAGACAAGAAAATCGAGAATGCAACGACTTTCTTTGGCAACGCTCCAGGGACACCACATCAACTCTCCTCGGTAACAGTATCAACAGAGGACATAATAGCAGCCATCGACAAGATTGGACCAAACTCTGCGGCAGGACCAGACGGCTTTCATGCCCAACTGCTAAAAAACTGCAAACATCAGCTAGCCCTGCCTCTAAAACTGCTGTGGAGCAAGTCCCTCCAAACTGGATATGTACCACAATCCCTAAAAGAAGGTAATGTCACACCAATACACAAAGGGGGTAGTAAAGGCATAGCCAAAAATTACAGACCAGTGGTGCTGACGTCACATCTTATTAAAATCATAGAAAGAACAATACGAGCTAAGATGGTCAGCTTCCTGGAAGATAACGAGGCGTTCAACGAGGGGCAACATGGCTTTAGAAAAGGCCGCTCCTGCCTCTCACAACTACTATCACACTACGACAAAATCCTACAGGATATTCAAGACGGAGAAAATGTAGACGTCATATATCTAGATTTCGCCAAAGCTTTTGACAAGGTGGACCATGGGATCCTTCTACATAAACTCAAATCACTGGGAATAGGGGGAGACCTTGGAAGATGGCTCCACAGCTTCATCACCAACAGAAAACAAAGAGTCACGGTTCAAGGAAGCCTATCAGAAGCAGGTGGGGTCATCAGTGGAGTACCACAAGGATCAGTACTGGGACCTCTCCTATTCCTCATCATGATAGGAGACATCGACAGGGACCTGGAACACTCAACAGCCACATCGTTTGCAGACGACACCAGACTCATGAAGAAAATCACCTCACAACATGATGCTCAGCTACTACAACAAGACTTGGACAAAATCCTGAAGTGGGCAGAAGAAAACAACATGGCCCTAAACGGAGACAAGTTCGAGCTTCTAAGGTACGGGAACAAGAGAGCACTACAAAACGACACCAACTACAAAAGTGGACAGCAAGAAATTACCGCCAAGGACACAGTGAAGGACTTGGGAGTAAATATGAGCAGTGATGCCACTTTTTCCCAGCATATTACCAAAGCCACAACAACAGCAAAACAAATAGCAGGCTGGATCCTGAGAACCTTCCACACAAGAAATGAGAGGTGTATGCTAACACTGTGGAAGTCACTGGTCCTACCACGACTGGAGTACTGCTCCCAGCTCTGGTCTCCCCAAAAAGTAGGAGAAATAACAGAAATTGAAGCCACCCAGAGGACATTCACCAGTAAAATCCATGGGTTTCAACACTTTAACTACTGGGAGAGACTTAAGGAGCTGCAGCTGTACTCACTTCAAAGACGTAGGGAGAGATACATCATCATCTACGTCTGGAAGATTTTGGAAAAAAAGGTACCAAATCCAAACATCCAAGAGACTCAGCACCAAAGGCGAGGGAGGCTGTGCTATGTGAGGACTACGCCGGGATCAACACAAAAAATCAAATCCCTGATCCATCACAGCTTTACATACAATGGAACCAGACTGTTCAACTGTATACCAGCCCCTCTCAGGAACATGACCGGGGTGTCTCCAGACACCTTCAAGAAACACTTGGACATGTGGCTGGCCAAAATACCGGACCGGCCACCAACACCAGGATACCCCAGCACCCAGCACCAACTCCAACCGACTTCTGGAATGGAGAGTGGAAGAAAGGGAGCTGCCTGGTCGCAGTGGAGCCCCAGCTCAACTGTGTCACTAACGGACGGAATACAACTAAGTGTAACTAAGTGTAAGTGTATAAACTTAGCGTGATTATAAAATAGTTAGTGCTTTAAAATTATTTTCTTTTATTTGCGTTCGTCAAAGAAAACTATTAGAGCATAGGTAACTAACTAATTTCAAGAGCTTTCCATTAAATGCCATATTAGCCATTTCATTAGCATTGTGTCTTTTTCACATTATTCTGGATAATAATAGACGATATTCCGCCCCTTAGGAAGGAATTATGTCAAAGTGGTAACATATTTCGAATTTTTCTAACTCTCACAAAACCTTTCGCAACCAACCAACACGTGACTGATACTATCAAGATTGAATTTAAAGTATGCATCATGGTATACTCAAAGGGTAATTAAAGAATATCCAATAATTAGAGGTATTCAGAGCTTTCAATAGAAATTAAACCAAATCTAATTAATGTAGATTATACTGTAGCTAAAATTTCAGCTGACGGTAATTTGACATGGCCTCATCTTGATTACTTAGCTATTACGAATATTTCGAAGCGAAATAAGTTGTAAATTATGAAAACTTGGTTACGATTTTAGTTACTATACACCTATTTGACAGGTACCGCCAACGATTTAATACATATTTTGTTTTCGGTTTCCACGCATCCAACACCAAGCTACACCCTTTTCTGGTGTACGAAACACTAAAAAAGCAATGGGGACACTTTAATAATGATAATATGAGACGAAATATAAAGACAACTCGGTTGAATTCGTGGAAGTAGCGTCGCTTTGTTTACTTTACGCTCGGAGTGACTTCCCGGTCCCGCCTTGGCGGTCGACTTCAAATGGCTAAGCTTATAACAAGTTGTTGGGTCCATTTTTTTATAAAGACTTGCGTTATAGGACGTGGGATACAGGACAGGGTTGAGGGGGGGGGGGGGGCTCTGCCCCCCCTCACCTCCCCGTGAATTATAATAATCGTCATAGATGTGGCCAGCAGGGGGCAAGTCAAACAGCTGGCCGTAACCTCGAGCGTCCTGGGTAAACAAACCGCGACGATCCAAAGCGACGACGGACTCCCCCCGCCGCCGATTTTCAGCACAAACGCGCCGTTTTATTCTCGTCGAAAACCACATTTAAAAAGTTATTATATCGTTTTCAATACTATTACCGGACCAGATAAAGGTGTAGCTTGGTGTTGGATGCGTGGAAACCGAAAACAAATATGTATTAAATCCTCGGTGGTACCTGTCAAATAGGTGTCCAGTAACTAAAATCGTACCAAAACTTGTTAATGATATGATGCACAAATGTAGCACTTCCTAAAGTTTCCATTAAGGGGAAACTGACCGTTTGTTTGGTCTATTAATTAATTTATTCATATATTTTTTATAGTTTCCTCCCTAGACATTAGAAAAACACCCCCTAGACCCCCCTTCAAAATTGACATGGGGTGAAAGGTGTTAAAATCGCCAAACTAATGGGTCGAACGTCTTATGATCTCAAAACTAGTGGGGCTAAACATTAGGGAGAAGGGGGTCCAGAAAAACGGTCTGCCTCCCCTTTTGTATCGATAAATCTTCCTCCTGGTGAGCAATATATATAAAAGTTTTCAGGCGCATTCAATGACTGTTTAGCACTAGACGACATTTGGAGGATATCGGGGGTGATTTGATTTAATTATTTATTATATTTTCTTTCCACTTCTGAGCAAGGTACTTTCAGCTTAGCCTCTAAGCTATAAAATCCCTTCCCCAGACCTCCTTCAAGCTAAACAACAAAAGCAATATATATAAAAATGAAAGATAAATACATAAAAACCGCCCTCCAGACCTCTCTGAAGGCTCATTTTATGCATTTTTCTGGTGGAAAAATGGTCAGGCCAAAGGTTTATTAACTTGCCGTTGCTGGGTACACCATGGGAAGAAGATTTGTACTAGACTACAAGGACCTCTGCCGAGGAAAAAGTCTGAAGTTGAGAGATTTGTATGTATAGTATGTGAAATGCTGGGTGTGAAGGGAATTCATGGTCTCCTGAAAACTCCCCAGGCCCACTTAGGGTCAACCTTTCCTGGGGCCTGGCGCGGGGCTCGAACCTCTGAAGGGAGTTTAACCCTCCTAAAAACCCACAGGTTTTGAGATGCCTTGGGTGGGGTTCGAACTCTGGTTAGTGACCATGACCATCATAGGTCAACCAGGCCCGCGCGCTAACCCACTGTACTACCACGGACGTACAAAAGTATAGTAACCTTAGTCCGATTTGTAAGAACCAGGTGATAGTCTCGTGGTGTTTCACGTGATGAGTTTATTGGACTTTCCATCAACGACTATTTTACACTATACCTGACGTCAACTCGGGTAGTACATTATTGGGGTTGCGGGATATTTTCGAGGGCATTACATTACATCCTTCTTTAACTAGGCTAGTCCCTAGCCTCTTTAAGGTCGTAAGGTATCGTAGCTGGATCACCTCAGCAATCTCAATATTGTTAGGGTCAGCGTGATGGGTGCTCTATGTAGCTACCAGATCACGTTCCGTGACTGCCACCAATGAAATGCTGGGTGTGAAGGGAATTCATTGTCTCCTGAAAACTCCCCAGGCCCACTTAGGGTCAACCTTTCCTGGGGCCTGGCGCGGGGCTCGAACCTCTGAAGGGAGTTTAACCCTCCTAAAAACCCACAGGTTTTGAGATGCCTTGGGTGGGGTTCGAACCCTGGTTAGTGACCATGACCATCATAGGTCAACCAGGCCCGCGCGCTAACCCACTAGTATAGTTCATTAACCCAATAGTACATTATTGGGGTTGCGGGATATTTTCGAGGGCATTACAGTATGCAAAGGTAAGCTTGTGTTGAATGAATGGGGTCACGAAACATTTTGCCAGAGTTCCTTTTACGCCAGGGTCAGATCATCATTACTGCAATATCCCAGCATATTTTAATAACCTAACCACCTTAACCTAAACTAACGTAAATTATCATTATCGTGTAAAGTCAGTGAAAATAGGTTAACCTAAACTGAACAAGATGCGGAAATACACTTAGACTACCAGGCTAAATGAGGTACCTATATTTGTCTCGTGGTAACGTGTCTGCCTCGTAACCCAAGGGACTCTGGTTTGATTCTCGCCCTGGGTGCAGATTTGCGGGAGACTATTTCAGCATCTAACAAAGCTTCGGTGTGTTGGTAAAATTGTCAAGATGGTTGAAAGTAAGATCAGAGCTCCAGAGCCCTCTCCTTACGGGCATGGTGTAAAAAAACAAATCATACAGGACAAGTAAGGGAGCAGGAGAGAACAGGGAGTGTTGTGAAACTCGCAACAAAAGCTGTGATTGTGTGTGGAGGAGTTGCCAGTTCTCCCGCTAGCTGGGTCGTTAATGTGCGTCTGTAACAAGTTCAGTGGGCTGACTCAAGATCCATATACACCAGGTCAGCCAGGTAGGCAAACCCGCGCAGGTGACACGGGAAGGGTGCAGGTGGCGTGACGTCACGAGTAGTCTAGACCAGCGTGGTCCAGTATCATATATGTACTCCTAGTCAGTCTCTCAGATTATCCCAAGAGAAAGACAATTCAGTACTTGTTTGTCCTTTGTTCAGTAAACATGTGGAACACTTGGAGTTCTGTCTGACATGTTAGTATTCCAGAGATATTTTGTGGTTGGCTAATAATCATAATGCCTACCCAGTGTGCAGTATTTGGCTGTAGCAATAAACCGCGTACAGTGGACGGGAAAAATATAAGAACATTCCGATTTCCAAGGGATGCACATTTCAGAAGCGTGTGGATAAACTTGTGTCGTCGCCAAGATGGTATTAATGCCCAACATGCAGTTGTATGCTCTGTACACTTCACCAATAACGATTATATTGATGACATGACAAGTCGTTTACTAGGCATTGAGAGTCCAAGAAATAAACGACTTCTCAAAGACGATGCTGTACCTTCACTATTTCTACCAAAGAGTAAGCATTGTTTATTTGTGTTTGGTGTTACAATTGAAATATTACTGTGATCAGTGTTTAATTAATAAGGATGCCAATGTATAAAGAGAGAGAGAGAGAGAGAGAGAGAGAGAGAGAGAGAGAGAGAGAGAGAGAGAGAGAGAGAGAGAGAGAGAGAGAGAGGAAGAGCTATATTATTGATTAGACTTAATATATATATAATGTATAAACCTATTGTTACCGCATGTGTAGTTATACGACTAATTGTAAGGTTTAGTTATAAGATAAATTTTAAGGTGTAGTTGTAAGACTAATGTTAAGGTGTAGTTATAAGAATGATTTTTAAGTGTAGATATAAGGCTATTTGTGAAGTGTACCGTACATATATAAGGCTATTTGTGAAGTGTACCGTACATATATAAGGCTATTTGTGAAGTGTACCGTACATATATAAGGCTATTTGTGAAGTGTACCGTACATATATAAGGCTATTTGTGAAGTGTACCGTACATATATAAGGTTATTTGTGAAGTGTACCGTACATATATAAGGTTATTTGTGAAGTGTACCGTACATATATAAGGCTATTTGTGAAGTGTACCGTACATATATAAGGCTATTTGTGAAGTGTACCGTACATATATAAGGTTATTTGTGAAGTGTACCGTACATATATAAGAACATAATATAGCGGGAAACTTACAAAACGCAATGCGGCCCACACAAGGCAGCTCCCATTCACACACAGCTCATATCCATATGAGAATCCAACATACGTTTATGCTTTCAACTGTTCCTGAGTTAATCACTGATCTGGGCAGTTCATTCCACATGTTAGCAACTCTATCACCAAACAGGTGTTTTTCTATATCTTTCCCAAACCTAAACTTATCTAACTTGAAACCATTTGAGCGGGTTATGTCACCGTTCTTTAGCTTTAATACCTCACCAATATTGCCCTTAGTTATACCATTTATCCATTTAAATGATGAATGTATTCGTGAGATGTTAGCAAAGACAAAAACAGAATATGGTTTGGCCTATAAAATATCGGATATTCATCTGAATGTAATAGAGGCAGCGAGTTAAGTATGCAACACAGCTGCTGTCAAAGAGCTGTGCAAGTGCAATTCAATACTTAGGTGAGAGAGAACTCTTGCAGACTCAAAATTGGGATGTCACAGCAAAATCATATGCCTTGTTGATCAGTGGTTTGATGTAATGAATTCACATATGTATGGTGGTAAGCAAGAGCGCTGTGCATTTGGAATGCATTTTGATCTCCAAGCAGACATACTACACAAAATGGTTAATTTGATGTCAACCATGAGAGTATATTCTGCAGCAAAGACTAGGCCTATGTATAATTTTCAGAAGGGCATAATTCTCTCTAGCCAGTCTCTCTTAGGGTTGTATGAAATGCTGAAAGTAAATTATGAGTTTTATTTCATAATGACTAGGAGGCTAAATCAAGACTGCATTGAACAGTTTTTCGGCTGTATCAGGCAAATGAGTGTTCCCCATGATCATCCAGATACTCTTAGTTTTAAGTATCGGATGAAAAAATTCATATTGGGGAGAGTTTGTTGTGGTTAGTGAGAAGAGTAATATTAGCCACAATGAAGAAAACCGAGACTGTTTTTCTAACGAAGTACCCAGTGAACCAAGCAGTAAATCACACTCTTATGATCGTGAACTTGACTTGGAAATTTGCTTAACTAGCCTTCTCTTTAAAGACATGGATTTTGTATATGGTCTTGGGCTGACTCACCCTTCCCTACCAGTCTCTGACGGACTCACGGTCGTTTCGGCTCAGGCTTAGTTCCTCTCTGGTTGTTCGGAGCCTTCGCTACCCGGACGGCGAGGTGATGTAAAGTCAGTGAAAATAGGTTATCCTAAACTGAACAAGATGTGGAAATACACTTATAGTACCAGGCTAAGTGAGGTACCTTTATTAGTCTCGTGGTAACGTGTCTGTCTCATAACCCAAGGGTCCCTGGATCGATTCCCGCCCTGGGTGCAGATTTTCGGGAGGCTATTTCAGCATCTAACGAAGCTTAGGTGAGTTTGGTCAAATTGTCAATATGGTTAAAAGCAAGATCGGAGCTCAAAAACCCTACTTACGGGCATGGTGTAGAAACCAAATCCTACAACCGAGCCTAGCTTACTATTTAAAATCATTTGAAGGCAACTGCTCCCGCGACGCCATGGCCACAGCCTTGACATTCACACCTAATTACGATTTTATTTCGATGTATTTTTACATAATTGTATTATATATAAAGTATACAACAACCAGCTAACCTAATGCAAGAAAATTAAGGAAAATACATCACAATAGAAACATGTTTAGGCGCGAATGTAGAGGCATAATATCTTCTTTAACTTGGCAAAATATCACAGGTAATAACATTTCAATCCACTGGCTTGAGAGCGTTAACTTTGGCAATGAGTCGCTAGAGATGGTGGACAAGGCTTGCTACTTGGGAGATACCATCTCCGCCGGTGTGAGGCCGAGGCCACCACTATTGCCAGAATTAGATGCAGCTGGATAATCTTCAGAGAACTGCTGTGGTTACTAACCATATGAAGACTCCCTATCCCGCTGAAGGGAAAGGTGTACGTTTCATGTGTTAAAAGAACAATGACATATGCTTCAGGAACGTGGCCTGTCATGGTAAATAACATCAACAGAATGGAATGTAACCAGATGAGAATGGTGAGATGGATGTGTGGGTCAAAACTGCAAAATAGGAAATCTAGTGATGAGCTGAGAAAGCAGTTAGGTATCAAGAGTAAAGTGATGAGATGCATAGCAGCAGGCTTGGAGGGTTTGGGCATGTGGATGAACTAAGTTGGATGAAAAGATTAAAGTCCGTGAACGTGGAGGGAGCTGCACCAAGAGGCAGACCAAAAAAGACGGGATCAGACCATATGGTCTGATCTTGAATTTAAAAGCTTGACAATAAGGCAGCTCTAAACGCCACCTTGAGCGCCACCACGAGACCGAAACCACACTCGATCATCAAATTCATGCATGTATTTTGCAAGTATGTTAATATGCCATTGTAACTCCGAACGTTTTTCTTAAATTTTACAAAATAAAGGGTATACTTAAGCTATTAAAAATCATTGGATATATTGTAAGTGAATTACCTTTCTGTGTACTGGGTGTATTATTATTATCACCAATATGGAAATAGTCAGAATGAAACATAAATTGGCGTCTTCTGATCGAAAGGGACACTAAAATCAAGGGTGTAGAAACGATATAATATGAAAGTAAGTATATCAAATAATTGGATTATTAAGTGATTTATCTTTCTATGTTTTATTATGCGAGTTTATTAGCATCAATCTATCTTCATATGGGTGATGCGGAAACTTTAACTACCTATTTCACACCTTTTTGTTTACATTGTACTTGATAAACAATTTCGCATATAGTGTACGATATAAAATATAGTTTATAACAAGAGTATACAATGGTATAATAAAATCATAGGTTATATTGAGATCAATTTACGTTCTTACCTCATAATATAATTATGAGCATAATACTCCCAATATACTGCACCTTGACAATAATTAATTGTTATGGATACATAAACACATACTCATATTTGTTTATACAGTTTGAGTAAATTCTGTATTCTGAATTAGATATATGCGTGTGAATGCCTGTTTATACATTCATTCATATGTGATTGTATAAGTGAGGAAGTTCAATTCAAAGTTGGAGTAGGTACGTGTTGGCAGAGATTTAGGCTTACAGGTTGGAGTTGTGTGTGTGTGTGTGTGTGTGTGTGTGTGTGTGTGTGTGTGTGTGTGTGTGTGTGTGTGTGTGTGTGTGTGTTTATGCTAAGCAATTATTGAGACATCTGTTTTCCTGACTTATGAATACAGAGTAAACAAAGTAAGCACACACCCTAACAATCTCTCTCGCTCTCTCTCTCTCTCTCTCTCTCTCTCTCTCTCACTCACACACACATACACACACACACACATACATAAACATACTCCTTTACACACAAACACATACTACACCACATCAACATAAATCCTGAGTTATAATGTAAACCAAACAGGCTGTGGCCTAAATAGTGGCACTCCCTCATGGATCATGCCCTCAGGCACTATCCTATTCATTAACGGAGTCCACCTCGCTTTTTTTCTCTTTCTCTCTCCCTTTCTTTGGCTTGTATCCATTCGGCCCCATTCAGCCTACTGTTTTAAGACGTTTACCCCCATCCAGGTGTCAATATTTTCCTGGCGAGCAGTAACGAGCCAGCATATGCTATATATATTTTTGTTTTGACAGTAAGCTAAATTTGTAAATTTGTTGATAGAAAAAATTCTCCGGCGAAGCAGGATTTCTCCATACAAGGTTGGCTCGCTATCGCTCGCCAGGAAAAAATCGACACCTGGATGGGGATAAAAGTCTTAAAACAGTTGGCTGAATGGGGCCCAATGGATACAAGTCAAAGAAAGATAAAACAACCAAGTGACTCCCCTTAACAAAGAATTACCATAAACTATGTCTTTCCTACAGGTGTAAGACTATACTGCAATTAGAGACGCTATCTATAAATATTTCATGACTAACAAACTGACATTTTCAGATTATCTGTAGATCAAATATATCTCACAAATACACATGAGCTACCAAATGTTTTATACTCCCAGCCGGACTACAACCATCGACACATATATATATAGAGAGAGAGAGAGATAATTGCAAATCGTGTTAATTATTAAAACAAAATCGAGCGAGTTTATTAGTAAAGAATACGTTTGGGTAATGCGTTAATAGTACGGTACAAATATATATATATATATGAGACATCCGAGTTTGTTTTGTAAGACCCCTCCATGACCTATTGAAATCATGATTCTATAGCTATGGGCCTCCCAGTGGCTGTCCAAAATAGAACATAGTCATGAATTAGTAATAGGCAATGACTACTTACGAAATAGAAACAAGAGACTTTCCAATGTGGAGGTATTTGGACTTAACAATTGCCGAATCCGAGCCACCTTGTGCCAAAGCTTGAGTCGGAATTTCACATTTTGGGGTTGTGCTATTTTTCATTATTATATATTAGGAGTTAATCCCATATTACCCCTATATTATTATATATTAGGAGTTAATCCCACATTACCCCTATATTATTATATATTAGGAGTTAATCCCATATTACCCCTATATTATTATATATTAGGAGTTAATCCCATATTACCCCTATATTATTATATTAGGAGTTAATCCCATATTACCCCTATATTATTATATATTAGGAGTTAATCCCATATTACCCCTATATTATATATTAGGAGTTAATCCCATATTACCCCTATATTATTATATATTAGGAGTTAATCCCATATTACCCCTATTATTATATATTAGGAGTTAATCCCATATTACCCCTATATTATTATATATTAGGAGTTAATCCCATATTACCCCTATATTATTCCTTACCCAAAATCCCACATTCCGAAACTCTCGGCTATCGGAATTTGAACTAGGAATTAGAATGGCCACATCAATTGCTTACCTCACTTTCTAACTATGAAATACAGCAGAACACATTTTGTTTTTCTATGTGATTGAGGGAGGCAGAACTGCCTATAGCGAGTGCCTCCCCCATAGTTGAAAGAGTGACAGGGCCAAAATCAAGGGACGTTCGAGCCAAAATGCCTGGACACACTGAGTTTGAAGCAATTTAAGTCATAGGAAGAGGGAAAGACTGATTCTGGGAGAGAGTTCCAGAGCTCAGCTGTTGAGTAGAAGAAAGACTGAGAGTAACGTTTCACTCTCGGGTTGGAGAGTTGCAAGACGGGTACCACGTGCCCTACGTAAAGGAGGTGGTATACACTGGGAAAGCTCTGAGGAACACTGATTATTATAGTAGCGATAGAATAGCGAGAGAGATGCAACATTGCTTGGTATGATTATATCGGTGGTTTCAACTCCATTTTGCTACTAAAATTATTTCCGTTTGTGTATTTATATCCTCACTTATTGGTGTCTAGTATTATACACTGGGGCATTTTCGTTTTCAAATTATATTAGGTTGTTAGGTTAGGCTAATACAAAACTAAATTGCACCAATTCTTAATATCACAAAATATGAAATATGAAGGAAAACTAGGGAATCAATGCTAAACTAGATTTGGAACCATTGCTAGAATTGGTCAATGTGATCGGCTGGACCAAACTCAATTTCACCATTAGCCTAAATATTAAATATTTTGTTCTTTGTTTTTATATACAGTGTTGTTTTATACCAAGGACTGTCGGAAATTAGTATTTACCCATTATCCACCCCAAAACCACATCTTGTCATTAATCTAACTTCCTCTAACTTTCACTCTGTTGAACACCATCTCTCCTCCTACAAACCTGATCTTCTCTTCCTCACCGAAACTCAGGTGTCTGCAGCACCTTCTCTGTATCCTCCTAGTTTCAAAGCCAAAGGCGGATGTTGTGCATATGTGCGCACAACAAACTCACTTGCTCTCGTGTTCCCGATTTCGACTCCTCTGAATTCTCTACTTTATGGCTCAAACTTTCCTATCATTCTCTTACTAAATATTTCTGTGCTGTCTATCTTTCCCCTAACTCTACCAACTTTTCCAAATTCTTTGACTATCTAAACTCTACAGTGGAACACATTCTATCCATTTCTCCTTTCTCAGAAATCTCCATTTTAGGAGATTTCAACGTTCACCACCACCAATGGCTCTCCTCTCACACTACTGACCCACCTGGTGAACAAGCCTACGTCTTTTCTATCATAAATGACCTAGAGCAGTTAGTTCAGCAACCCACCCGTATCCCGAATCGCATCAGAGATCGGCCCAACATTCTCGACTTGTTTCTAACTTCTAACCCTTCTTCTTATACTGTCGATCTTTTCTCTCCTTTGGGCTCCTCCGACCATAAACTTATCTCTGTCAACTGTCCTATCTCTCCAGTACGGCCACCCGATCCTCCTAGCCGGAGGCGCTTGTGGTACTTTGGCGCTGCCGACTGGGAGGCTCTCCGGCAGTACGTCTTTGATTTCCCATGGAATGATTTCTGCTTCCATGGCCGGGGACCCTCGGAGAGTGCTGAACGCATTACCGAGGTAATCCTATCGGGCATGGAAGCATATATTCCATTCTCTTTCTCTCAGACTAATGCTTAAAAATCTTGGTTTACTCACGCCTGTTCTACTGCTGTTCGCAATAAGGAGGAAGCATTCAAAAGGTACCGACGCCTTAAAACTCAAGACTCTCATTCTTCCTATGTTTCTGCCCGGAATAAAGCCAAATCTGTTCTTCGACTTGCCAAACACACTTTCATCAATAATAAATGCACTGAACTATCCAACTCTAGCTCTTCCCAAGCTTTCTGGCATCTAGCCAAAAACCTCTCTAACAATTTCTCTTCCTCGTCTTTCCCTCCCCTTTCCTATTCTGATGGCACAACCACCACTTCTTCCTCTGACAAAGCTAAACTCTTCGCTCAAACTTTTGCTAGAAACTCCACCTTGGATGATTCCGGTGCTATTCCTCCCTCTCCACCCTCCTCTCTCTTACTTATGCCTAATATCCTAATCTCTTCTAAAGATGTACTTTCTACCCACTCTGGGCTTAATACTAATAAGGCGTACGGTCCGGACGGTGTTCCTCCTGTTGTTCTCAAAAACTGTGCTTCCGTGCGGACTCCCTGCCTAGGCAAACTATTTCGTCTCTGTCTATCCTCTAACGTCTTCCCTTCATGCTGGAAGTTTGCTCACATTCAACCTGTCCCAAAGAAGGGTGACCGCTCTCAACCCTCCAACTATCGTCCAATTGCTCTCATCTCATGTCTTTCTAAAGTTTTTGAAACTATTCTTGCTTCCAAATTTCTTAAGCATTTCTCTTCTCATAATCTGCTCTCAGATCGCCAGTATGGCTTCCTTAAGGGTCGCTCTACTGGTGATCTTCTTTCATATCTTACTAACTCTTGGTCATCCTCCTTTCGGGACTTCGGTGAGACTTTTTCTGTTGCACTAGACATATCGAAAGCCTTCGATAGAGTCTGGCACAAATCTTTACTTTCTAAACTACCCTTCTTCGGTTTCTATCCCTCCATCTGTGCCTTTGTCTCTAATTTCCTTTCCGGCCGTTCCATAGCCGAGGTTGTGGACGGCCATTGTTCACTTCCTCACCCTATAAACTCCGGTGTTCCTCAGGGCTCTGTCCTATCTCCTATTCTCTTTCTAATTTTTATAAATGATCTCCTCAACTGTACTTCAATTCCCATCCATTCATACGCAGACGACTCAACCTTACACTACTCCATTAGTTTTTCCGAACGCCCCAGCCAGTAATCCCTCAACGACAAACGTAATGAAGCCATAGAACTCTTAAATTCTGATCTAAATACTATCTCCAATTGGGGCAGAGAAAACCTTGTTACCTTTAATGCTTCCAAAACCCAATTTCTCCATCTATCTACCCAGCGGACTATCCCTTATTCTTCAACAATACAAAAATCAATCCTTCATCTTCTATCAATATTCTTGGTGTCTCTTTTTCTTCTGCTCTCAGTTGAAAGGACCATATTACCAGTCTTGCTAAGGCAGCCTCCCAGAAGCTGGGTGTGCTCAACCACCTTAGGGGGTTCTTTTTCCCTGCACAGCTTCTTGCTCTGTACAGGGGCATAGTGTGTCCTTGTATTGAGTATTGTTCACATGTGTGGGGAGGTTCCTCTCACACCGCTCTCCTAGACAAAGTTGAAAGGAAGGCCTTTCATATCATTAACTCCCGTCCACTCACCAACTCTCTGCAATCTCTCTCTCTCCGCCGCAATGTTGCATCTCTCTCGCTATTCTATCGCTACTATAATAATCAGTGTTCCTCAGAGCTTTCCCAGTGTATACCACTTCCTTTACGTAGGGCACGTGGTACCCGTCTTGCAACTCAATCCCACCCCTACGCTGTGCAACTCTCCAACCCGAGAGTGAAACATTACTCTCAGTCTTTCTTCTATTCAACAGCTGAGCTCTGGAATTCTCTCCCAGAATCAGTCTTTCCCTCTTCCTATGACTTCCATTGCTTCAAACTCTGTGTGTCCAGGCATTTTGGCTCTAACGTCCCTTGATTTTGGCCCTGTCACTCTTTCAACTATGGGGGAGGCACTCGTTATAGGCAGTTCTGCCTTTTGTGTCCCTCAATCACATAGTAAAAAAAAAAAAAAAAATCTAACCTAACCTGGGGGTGGCAGCCCCCAGACCCCCACTGGTCTTAGCATTGATATAGAGGTCGACAAAACACTAAACATAAGGCTGAAACTAAAAACAAATTAGAATTCCACTGATTCAAAATGGCCACCACTCTTGATTCCACCTGTATTTAACCAACTAATTCTAATCAAATATGTTTTATTTCCGAAGCCATGGACTTATATCACAAAGAATTATGGAGCATAATACTTATATAACTTACAATCATCGAGGTGAGCGAGTTTGGTCCAGTCAGTAACATTGTCCCGAGAATTTTACCGGTAAGATTAGGAGTAGTGGGTGTACCACTATTGACAGGACACATACGGCGCACTATTTCGAGTTTTCACTAGTGTTCTCCATTATTATTCTTTGTTACAAGTGTCTTTTAAATTCACATTATGTTGTTTGCCTAAACAATATTAAAATATTTACCCCGATAGGTGGGGAGGGCATGAAATATATCAGGGAAAGAGGGGTTGAAAAACTCTATGGACAGAACAACCTGTGGTGGTCAAGGGTGGTGGTCGTGTGTATCCGAACACATTCACAGTCGAGAAAGCGTATGTGATTGGCTGAAAGGAATGAGTATCGTGACGTCACACCCACTATGAGTGGCGGGCGTATTGAAATAACCCTGATCACCTACCCGATCATATAAGCCAAAAAACAACTGTGACACACAGCTCCTGCTCTCTCCTGATTGGCTACAACTCTCCACCTATCCCTTACCACCAAAACCATCATGCTTCCAGCAGCCCCCACCTGCTTTGCTGGCCATGTTAAATGGTTTAACTACAAAAAGGGAATGGGCTTTATCAGCCAACAGGAAGGAGGAGACATCTTTGTACATAGAAGGAGCATATCTCGCCCCAATCCACTCCACGCTCTGCCCTCTCTTGGTGACGAGAGAGGGTAGAGTTTACCATCAAAAAGGGGAAGAATGGAATGGAGGCACATCGAGTATCTGGACCCAAGGGTGACTGTGTGAAGGGATCGAAGAGGAAGGAGAAGGCAAGAGTAGAGCAGCCATCTTGTGACAAGGACTCAATCATCAAAATCATTGTCACCACAGCCACTGCTCTTGCTGGTGGGGACATCAACCTCCTAAGGGTGTATCTCCCTGCTCTCCTACAAGCTAACAACTTGCCCTCTATTATCATCCCAGACATGCACTCCACCAAAATCACTCGTCCACAGGCTCCCCAACAACGTCCAAGACAGCAGCCACGGAAACGCCTGAACATCTACAAACCAATCAATAGGAGCAGCCTTCCACCACCTCCTCCTGCAGTCTCGGCATCGCCACCTCCATCAGCAGTCAACATCACCGGACCAGTAGCAGCCTCGACTCCAGCACCTGCCACCATTGATCATCCGGTGGCACTCCCCTCCACGTCATCTGAGTACACTGTGTCCACCATAGGAGAAATAGTCGACGTGGAGACGATCTAGGAAGAAGGAGTCAAGGATGCAGCACCAAGAGGAAGAGGACGTCCCCCCCCCCTGAATCACCTTTATGGAGAACCATTTTGGGGGACACCGAAGCAACCCCTGATTCATCTTTTACACCAGAGCAAGTAGAAGGTCTAAGGATCTTCCAAAGTCAGCTGTTCAAGATCAGGAGCTCCATGAAAAAACCAAAAAGATCGAGAAAGACCCTCAACATGGAAGAATTCGTTAAACACCAACATTAACACCATCGACTTCTTCACCACCACCATCAACACCACCATCTCCTGCCTTCATCTTGCAACCTCCCAGCCCCCTTCTTGGCAAGCCATACTGATCCAGCCCAATACTCAACTCACGCACGTTGGGTCAAGCCCCGACACTCTATTTGCTCTCACTTTTACCACTGTCTCTCCTACTTTACCAATAAAAACTTCCCTTCTTTCACCCTCACCCACCTTTTCTATATTCATTTGAATTGAAAATTGACCGAGTTTGATATTGTTGAGGCAAACAATGTGAAGGCAAAACCCACTTGTAACAAAGACAATTAATGGGAAATGCTAGTGAAAACTCAAAATAGTGCATCCATTACAATGTGTGCTGTCAATAGTGGTGCGACCGCTAGCCTAATTGAACTTTAGGTCAATATTTACGAGTCACACCACAGCTGGAATCTCATTTCTAATGGTAGTTTTGGGTTCCTATCATTCTATGTTTCATTACTATATACTTTTTATCCACCGGAAAATATTATTTTGTCTTGTTTTTTTATTTTTTATTTTATTGTTTTTATTTTTTTTTACCATTAACCTAACCTAAAAACCAAACCTAACCTAACCTAACCTAACCTAACCTAAATGTATTTGGGGGCTGTTAGGTTAGGTTAGGTTAGGTTAGGTTAGGTTTTTTGGTTAGGTTAATGCTAGGCTTAAAAAAAAAAAAAAAAAAAAAAAAAAAGCCAAGAAAAAAAAAAATTCCGGTGGATAAAAAGTATATAGCAATGAAGCATAGAATGATAGGAACCCAAAACTACCGTTAAAAATGAGATCCCAGCTGTGGTGTGACTCGTAAATATTGACCGAACTTTACTGCCGATACTACGAATCTTGTTTCCGAGACCTAGTATATTAACCTAACCTAAACCTAGTACGTGGGATACAAAACTAGCCCTTGCATGCCAGGTACTGCGGGTTGCTAGTACCCAGTACGTGGGATACAAAACTAGCCCTTGCATGCCAGGTACGGTACTGCGGGTTGCTAGTACCCAGTACGTGGGATACAAAACTAGCCCTTGCATGCCAGGTACGGTACTGCGGGTTGCTAGTACCTAGTACGTGGGATACAAAACTAGCCCTTGCATGCCAGCTAGCCTACTGCGAGTTGCTAGTACCTAGTACGTGGGATACAAAACTAGCCCTCGCATGCCAGCTACTGTGGGTTTGTGCATTTTCGAGACCTAGCCTATGTTATAAAAATAGAGTCGACATTAGCCTAACCTAACAACCTTACCTAACCTATCCTAGTATTATAGGTGGGGGCTGCCGCCCCCAGTGCCCCAACACCCCCTCTGGTTGGGTAACAGTGCAAAAAACACAGTATTATGGGATATACCTTACTCCAGCAACCAGTGGGATAATTATCGCAAATAGACTCGCAGCGTTATTATACATAATTTATTAGGGAAAGTGAAGCTCTATGGAATCCTTATAATATACTCACATAGATTCCGTTGTGGTAGAATAGTTTTGATAAGTTTTGTAAATCGATTTTGTCCATATAAATAGTCCCGCGCGTAAACAAACTCAGTCCTGCAATATTGAGAGCTCTGCTACGGACGTGTTCGAATGGAGTACACTCGCTACGGTAAAGTGTTATGTTCTACAAAGATGTTACTGTATGTCTAATATATGAACCCACAGTTGCTGGCATGCAACTTGCAAGGGCAAGTGTTGTATCCCACGTACTGGGTCTAGGGCACTCTAGGGTTAGGTTAGGTTGTTTGATTAGGTTAATATACTAGGTCTCGGAAACAAGATTCGTAGTTGCAGTAGTATTTACATCAAAACTATAGTTAACTATTAAAACTATTCTCCACAGTGGAATCTATGTGAGTATATTATAAGGATTCCATAGAGCTTCACTTTCCCTAATAAATTATGTATAATAACTCTGCGAGTCTTTTCAAAAAAATTACCAACGCCCATTCTAATCAATTTCAGAGCTCTTTCGGACATACTCACTGTTTACAAACGCCTTCTTTATGCAGTATAATCGATATTTACCCCCTGCTGGCAACATAGATGACGATTTCAATAATTCATGGGCGGGGGGGGGGGGGGGGGGGGGGGGCAAAAGCCCCCATCAACCCATCGTGTATCCCGCATTGGAATTATAACCAAGACCATGAAAACACTAATTTCTCAAAATCTGGAGGAAAAAACATGAAAAATAAGGGTGCAAGCCTATTCCGTATAATTACCAACACCTGAAACTCATTACCTTGCAGCAAGAAATCCCTGAAGAACGCGGCACTCCAATATTCAGTTAGGCACCAAACACTGCAACAACCTCCCTTCCACCACACCAACCCACACGAACTACCAACCTCGGCAACATCACTCCACCAACCACAGGAACACACACAATAAGGCGGGAGCTTCCTTTACGGGGGTTCACCGTTTTTTTTTTTATCTTTCTCTCCTTTTCTCGCTTTCCCTGGCTTGTATCCATTGAGCCCCATTCAGCCAACTGTTTTAAGACGTTTATTCCCATCCAGGTGTCGATTTCTTCCTGGTGAGCGATAGTGAGCCAGCATTGCATGGAGAAATCCTGCTTCGCCAGAGACATTTTTCTATCGAAAAATGTACAAATTTAGCTTGCTGTCAAAACAAAAATATATATATGCTGGCTCGCTACCGCTCGCCAGACAAATATTGACACCTGTATGGGGGTAAACGTCTTAAAACAGTAGGTTGAATGGGGCCGAATAGATACAAGCCAAAGAGAGAGGGAGAGAAAGAGTAACAAGCAATGTGGGCTCCCTTAACCCAAAAACCTGCACACACGCTGTTCACACTGTGCCTGCTGACGGACTCCCTATATATGGGCTAACATTTGGTTCGCCGAGGTGAGTTGAACGAAGCTTGTGAACCTGAAATGACTCCTGTCTGTCTCATCCGCTTTCAGGTGCTTCGATTTTCCCAGAACTATCGGACACGCCAATAGGTACAGTCACGAGCATAAATACTGCGACACCAACCAGATAACGTTCGCCTCTTCGTCTCCAAAGGTATTATTAAACGGTTATACTGATGTTTTGGACCGACAGTTAGCCCATCGATCTTTTTAGGCCTAATAGGTCCGGTAGAGTATAATTATACATAATTGCTATATATGTCATTAAGAGCTGAAATGTGTTTTAAGGGAGAAAAAAACCCGCTAAAATACAGTATACTGTAAAACAATAAGTTTTTCAGCCAGTACCCAACCAGCGGGGGTGTGGGGGCGGCAGCCCCCACCCATATACCTGGTTAGGTTAGGTAAGGTTGTTAGGTTAGTCTAATAGCCTAGCACATTAAAAAAAAAAAATAGCCTAACCCAACCAGCGGGGGTGTGGGGGCGGCAGCCCCCACCCATAATACTAGGATAGGTTAGGTAAGGTTGTTAGGTTAGGCTAATGTCTTCCCAAAATTGACTATTTTTATAACATAAGATATTAGGCTACCCACTCCACCCCGTGAAATCCGAGCCAGCTTTCGTCAAAAGTTGGCTCGGGTATTCACAATATTGGGTTTTATGGGTTTGCAATTTGGGAAAACCCGAGCCAAGTTTTGATACAAAACGCTATATTATTGTATTTTTACGCTTTTAACCCCTCATTTTCCCTGAACTTCATAGCCCTCCCCACTAGTGGGGGGCGTGTTTTTATATTGTTGGATAATGGGTAAATACTCATTTCCGCTCCTCTTCAGTATAAAACAACACTATATCTAAAGGAAAAATTAAAAAATACAAACTAAAACTTACTGAAATCGCTGTCGGTCCAAAAAGTCAGGTTTACCTACTAAACTTTATATTCAAACTCACAATGATGTCTTTGTTTCTTTCTAGCTACCATCAGATTATTTTATTCAGCTTAGTATAAACCCTTCGTGATGAAGGAGTTGACGTTATCGGGTTGATGTTGCAGCATTTATGCTCGTGACTGTACACACAACTTGAGGTATCACCCAACATCAATGAAATTACACCACAGTATTATCACAATGCGGTTAGGTATTAAGGACCACAGCCTTATACTGTAAAATATATCCATATAAGTGCCATTAAAAGACCGTAAATTACCACTATCGAACACCCTATTAAAAGTTATGGTTTCGTAGCTATATTTTACTTACAATTTTTGAAACCGCAAATAACTGTCAATGCTGACGGTTTGTTAAGGTATTTAGCGTTAAATTGCGGTACTGTACACTCGACCAAAAAACAATCTTTACACTAACGCTCTAAACATTCTGGAAGTGGGTCGAAATCTTACAATAATATCTCCCGGACGTACTGTACAGTCAGAAACCACAATTTCTGAGACATTTTGATAGGGCGCGGACATGTGGGGCGTATCGTTTCTGGACGACAGGCCACTTTAACTATCACAAGGCCGCATACCTATGAACACACTGTTCGAACAAATAAATGCTTCACTCAGTCTGCCATGTAAAATTATAATGCTGCTGCTATGCTATGATCCGCATTTATATATTTATGGATATACAAATGACAAAACATATCTTTATTACATTCCCTTACGTATCTACAGTAAATACGGACACAAATATTACCATAGGTTTTATAAATAAAAAAATTAAAAGAAATACTTTACAATTGCTGCCCCTGAAAATGGCTCTGGTTCCAACCCTAAACGTTTCATTGGCTGTTACGACATTTGGAAGTTTAGGTTCGCTCTCTCGTCCCCCACCCCCCAGAGAGCTGTCTTCATTTCCATGTTCCCAGTGACCACGTTATGCATACTTGTATTCATTTCGAAGAGGAGGATGCTCAGCATTACAGTGTAAATGTTACCTTGCAGTTGTTGGGTAAAGTAACGATGGCAATTATGACATGAATTGCTAGTTACGATTAGTCGAGTGTGTGTGTTTGTGTGTGTATGTGTGTGTGGTAATAAACATAATGCTCTACGGTAGGTGATAAACACTGAACGAACTATGCAATGTAATATTTACATGTTATCATCTGGTTATGCAATTTAGGTGTGAAACGGCAAAGAGTTATCAGTAGTGATATATGGGGGGTATTAAGTAATACCACACAAAGTTAAGCTTCGGACGCTGATAGGTTTATATATTCGGTATTAATTTAGTACACAATGTATATAACACTCTAAAAGGTAAAGGCTATATAAGCATGATCGCATTGTGATATTACGTTTAGCAATGGCTATAGATACCATTTCGATGTTAGAATTATAGTATCTGATATATTGCAATGTTTACACAGTGCAACAAGGTTAATAGCATGATATACAATGGATGAATTATATGTAAATACCGGTATGTTTAATAGCAACTACTATAGATGACGTCTGATTCTTACCTGGTATTCTTACCTGGTGGGCTTCCCAGACCCCAGAGCTAAGTAGTAGGTCAGGGTCCAAGGAAGCCACACACTGCTGATGCGCCAGCCCAAAGATAGTTTATAGTTTGTAGCACAAACAGGAAAGTATAGAGATCTATGGACTGGAAAGTGCATCATAAGCAGCTACGTTAACAAACAAGGTACAAGTATAAGTGGTTGAGGAGGCCAGAAGGTGTGACATCGAGAACAAAAATCATGAATATTCATATAAGACTCCTGCAAGATAGTCGGAAAGGGCAGCCTTGAAAGATAACAGGTTAGTCAGGGATACCAAATCTGTGGGCAAAGGAGTTCCACAGAGACACATATCTAAGATTAAACAATATTTTTCTTATTTCAAGCTGGCATCTCGAGTGAGCAATTTTATATGGGTGACCCCTGGTTGCAAACTATTGGGGACGATCAAAAACATCTTCCGGAGTAATTGAGCAGAGACCGTGAAATATTTGCCAGTACTTAATTATGTCATGCCTAAGAAATCTACCCTTAATGGAAAATAGGTTTAATATCCTCAATCTTTCACTATAATCAAGATTCTCGAGACCCCTAATAGATTTAGTCCAGCGTCTCTGAACAGACTCCAGTAGTCTTAGGTCCTCCAAATACCCAAGGTTCCACAGAGAGGAAGAATATTCTAATATGGGACGAATATGATGAATCACACACACACACACACACAACGAAAGCCTGTCCATTCACTGCGGTTTGGCAGTGTTTCTTACATTCTTAATTCGTTAATAGCTATCCGTGTTTTAATCTAGACACAGGAGTGAATAACAAACAATAGTATTTTTTTGTTTTCCTTTTTATATCAGATTATGTAGTATGAATCGTATCGTACAGTGTACCATAACAACAGCACAATAATTTTACATTGCAGACTGAGTGACGCATCTATTGGTTCGAAAAGTGTGTTCATACGTGTGGGGCCTTTTGATAGTTAAAGTGGGCTGTCATCCAGAATCAATACGCTTCCAATTTCCGGGCCCTATCCAGGTGTCTTAGAAACTGCGGTTTCTGACTGTACACTCGGCCGCAATTCCGCGTGGGCCACCTAGTCATAGGGTTTGGGTAAATCCGTGTGTAGTTTGTTCGCTCTGAATATAGTAAGATCTCACACTCCCCTCCCTGAATCAATCGAAGATTTTGCCCCATAGATGGCGCAGCTTGATGGGAAGGGAGGGAGCTTGTCGTAGTGTTAAAAGGGTAGGACACAATGGGAGGAGGTGACGTTCTATAACATACAGTGACGAATGTTAAACTTATTTACTTCTACTTGTTCATACAATAATGTTCCCGAAACTAATTCGTAATGAACAGTAGATTCCCTCTTTCAGTAACTGAAACGTCACTCTCTCTGTCACTCTCTCTCTCTCTCCACCCACTTTATTGGTATGAATAAAATAATAGTACAGGTCATACTATATAATATTATAACATACACCTTTTGTTAGCAAACTACAAACTAGCGACAAATTAGATTAACAGAAGTAGTAAACTATTATTATTAAGATGAGTTACCTTTGTAGTGTCAAAATATGTCGATCTGTGGATGACTTACCTCAAGCATGAGAGTCACAGTTAATACTGAGTCGGTGGGATATTGATTACATTGATCAGGATTCATTAAGATTGGTAATATCATTATCAAGATTCTAAATTACCTGTGGCCAGAAAGAAAACATTGCATATGATCACATTAAGCCAAATGGTAGAGGTATGGCATGTCTGATTTATATATTTAACAATTAATTTACATCGAGGCAAATTTGTTGATAAAGCATTTCCCTCAGGAATATCAGTATATTTAGAGTAGCTGGCAACAGTGTTTAAACTTAGATACAAAATTCGTCTCTGTTTATGGCGATTTAAAGTCGATTTTCCTGTGCATCAGGATAAACTACCCCTTCCCTCCCCCAAATGGATAGTTTGAGTCTCGTTTCACCATTATTGCTCTCTGACATTAGGTTGAAATTAGTATGGATCTTCATAAAGAGCTCCTTACCAAAACTTCTGCTGAAAATACACACTTCCTACTCGACAGGCTTATCAACATTTATCAGGGTAAATTCTATGACCTTAACTATTCAGCTATGGTATACCAATCTAATTATTTCTGATTAACTTGCTCTATAGACGAATGCTAATAATTGATGTGTGCTAACCTAGAAACAATAAATAAAATAATTACTAAAGTATTTATTTATGTAGTAAATATGGTATTGATAAATAATTTGTGCATTACCTTGGTAACAGTGAGACTATGAGTAACTACATGTAAACTCAGGTTATTAGATATCACAAATAGACCAGGGTATACACAGATAATATTATTCCACACATATAGTTATTTATACTGATATGTTATACTCTTTGTATGTGGTTTGTTACATATTGCCAAGTCTGATAATATAAGATAATGTGATACAGGGGGAAATATTTACCTAGAATAAATTACCCTCGAGAATTGCAATCCATTTTTTCTCCAACACATTATTTCCTTGATCTATTTACTTTACTATGACTGTCTAATAAATATCAATTAAATAAATATAATTACTGAAGTTAATTGAGTATACCTTTATCAATTGTTCATATTACCGCAAACATAATGTTTATCAACAGGACAATTAATATTTGTCATTGTTATATTGCATTGCGCAATAATCTTGTATGATCAAGCTACACATTTATTTTGAAATTAATTGAAAAAAGCTAGATAATCGAATGAGTTACCTCGGCATATAGAAGCTTATGAAGGTGATTCTTTCACGTCCACCTCCTCTCGGGAGATAAGGTTGTCTGGCAATAGATGGATATATAGAAAGATAGATAGATAGATAAATCAGATTAGCGAGTTCACGAAATATGATATGACATCAAGATTTGTGTGCAATGATTAACCGAAGTTGTAAGAGGAAGCATAAACAAGCGAACAGAGGAACGTCCAAAGGGATCCTAATGCATCATTCATATAAACATAACTATATTTAAGCCAATTAGTGAAATATGCTGAAAATGTGTGCAAAACTAATACAAAGTAGAGAGTAAGTAAGGCCATGCCAGTATAAAAAGAGATACAATATATAGTACATAAATAAATTTACCTTTATAATTTTCCACCCGTCCACGAACACAAAACCTCTATGCATTCGTGTCCCGATCGCCCTTTAAGCACACACACATAAACACGCAAGCACGCGCACGCACGCACGCACACACTGAAATATCCTAAATTTAGTTATTATACATTCATCCACCAGTCTAAACAATCCCACCACAACTCCTCCACCTCCACCCACCTTGTTAGTCACCTCGCCACCGTTACCTCCCTCCATCCCTTAGTGACAACTATACTCTATTTTTTTCCAGCTGATCGTAAATTGAATCTCTTATTAGCTGATTTCTCGATACTTAATGGAAATATATGAAATTACTATGGCTGTGTGTCATATTAATGCCAAGTTTTCAGAATAAACATCATCTTTCGCTACAAAATCTACCTTATAGCCGAGTAACAAAGATAGAAACATGACAATTTACCCTCAGCTGGGAAAAAATAGACTAGAGGATAGAAAAAAGTCCGAGCTCGGAGAGGGAGGTGGATAATTATACATGGCCGCGTCAGTATAATGTTACTTCGTGGTGCTACTTCAAAATATATTCTTCTCAAGTTCTCATCATATTGCTGAATAAATTTCATAATGTGATTCATTAAAGGTGTAAATGGATATATATAATCGTGTTACTTTCAACATTCTGTATACCTCTTATAACCTAGAGAGAGAGAGAGAGAGAGACGTTTCAGTTACTGAAAGAGGGAATCTACTGTTCATTACGAATTAGTTTCGGGAACATTATTGTATGAACAAGTAGAAGTAAATAAGTTTAACATTCGTCACTGTATGTTATAGAACGTCACCTCCTCCCATTGTGTCCTACCCTTTTAACACTACGACAAGCTCCCTTCCTTCCCATCAAGCTGCGCCATCTATGGGGCAAAATCTTCGATTGATTCAGGGAGGGGAGTGTGAGATCTTACTATATTCAGAGCGAACAAACTATACAACGGATTTACCCAAACCCTACGACTAGGTGGCCCACGCGGAATTGCGGCCGAGTGTACGTTTCACCCGATTCATTCCGTTCACACTAGACTATTTACAGCTCACCAGTGTCAAGATTGTTTTTTGGTCGAGTGTACAATACTGGCAATGGTGTTGCCTTTCCTTTGACCGTAAAAATTATACATAATTATAATTATACATAATTTATTCCCGAGGTTCGCTTGTGAGTTTCTAAGGTTCATATTTGACCAAGATGCGGTGTATGTCTATAGATGTAGGTGTACAGTACAGGTAGGTAGTCAGTTAAAAACCAGACTATTAAGTTAAGAACCTTTTTGTAATATCTGTAGGACATTAATAGTGGCCTTCTATTCTCGAAGCTATCCCGAACTGAAACAAATCCTCTCGTTAGTTAAAATTAAAATAGGACTTCAGAGGCTATCAACCCTATTGGATTATTAAGCCAGCACACTGTAAGTCAAGAATAACGTCAAGACTGGAGCCTCTCTGCGAAAATTCCAGTCCCTTCATCCTCTCGTTGATTCTTTACCCAATTTATAGATGTCAGAGGTTCGTTTTGGTGTTCGAGGGTTCACATTGGGCCAGGAATTGTGTCGTTGAGTGTATAGGAGTACACCTCTTGAAATAAGTCCATTCCTTACCAAAAATACTGTTGAACACGATAACAATGATGTTGCCCATAAGGAAAGTCAACTTGAAATGGCTATACTATCTGGACTGTAAGTATGATAAATAATATAGAGATAACGGGGAAACAATACTATCGGGACTGTAAATACGATAAATAGTATAGAGAAAACGGGAAAAAATACTATCGGGACTGTAAATACGATAAATAGTATAGAGAAAAAGGAAAACAAAGAATTTACCTTAATACAGTAGAATAGATATATAGAGTAAGCACTTAATACATAATTTGGGCCCAGTGATTACAATTAAGGCTTAGCTGGGATGTAGAGTAGAGGTGAGGAGCGAAGAGTCAAGGATGAAGGGGTAATAGGGCGATCACTATAACATTTACGTAGACAGCGAGAACGGCTGGTAGAGAAAGGCGCGAGGGTTTGTTTATACGATTAGACAATAGCTAGGTTAAATGCGCACCCAAAGAATTTAGAAGAGTGGATGTGAAAGTGAGAAGTCACAGTTCTGATAATGGAGATCCGCGCACACAAGAGATGGCAGCACGTTCGCAAGAGAAAACGAGCAGCGTATCTAATAATTCATAATATTCCCTACCTTGTACTACGAGCGCTATTTATAATCATTTCAAAGTTATTCACAGACTCTGTATACATGACAGAGTTCAATAGACATATTTAAAGGCTACTGTAAAGGCCAGATCATCATGAAATTGTCGTCATTATGAGGAGGTTAAGAGATAAGTTTCCTCCAGCGCCTCCATTGTTGTTGTGAGACTTGGAGTTGCCAACGTCAAACAGGCTGGGATCTCTCCTCAACAGAATATTAATAGATGTCATAATTATAAATGGTAAAGAGTTTGGACCAGTGTCCGTAAAACGGAATTTGAAGGTAAATGCGGGAAAGAGCAAGGTTATGGTCTTCGAAAGGGGTGAAGTCACAGAGTGTGAGGTGAAGTTGAACGGTCAGGCTATGGAGATTGTCAGTTCTTTTAAGTATCTGGGCAGTGTGTTGAGTAAAGATGGAACTATGGATGAAGAAGTGCGGGAGAGGGTGCAACAGGGGAAGAGGGTTGTAGGAACGTTGAAAGCAGTAACAAGAAATAGAGTGGTCAGTATGGAAGTGAAGAAGTCCTTGCATGACAGTGTGGTAATCCCGACACTAACTTACGGAAGCGAAGCATGGACGTTCGTGAAGAGACTCAGACTAAGAGTGAGAGCGGTGGAAATGAGTTACTTGAGATGTGCGTGCGGAGTTACATGGAAGGATAGACAGACGAATGAGGAAGTAAGAAGGAGGTGTGGTGTGGAGGTAGATGTGCTGGAAAGTGTGAAAAGGAACAACTTGAGATGGTTCAGCCATATGGAACGTATGGAAAACGAGAGAATGACTAAGGTGTACGAGAGCGAGGTGGAGGGACAGAGAGGGAGAGGTGGAAGGATGGAGTGAGTAAGTATATCAATGAAGGCGGTGTTGGTTGGGAGGAGGGGCGTCGACTGACTGGGGACAGAGGTGCATGGGGGCGGTTCGTTCGTGGCCACCCCTTCGGGGATCACGGCGTCAGGCAATAGATAGATAATTATACCATAGCCTACATGTTTTGTCAAATGCCTAGATTACATACACTTTTACAATTTAACATCTTCATAAATGTAGCTTGTAATATAAATTCGTAATGACTTATTTATTTGTGTTGTGTTGCTTGGAGTTATACTTGGATCATATAATATTTTATTATAAGTATATTTATGTATTGTATAAGTATACTATTTTCATTCTTTCTCTCTTCCTCTTTTGTATCTATTTTTTGTTTCTAAATAATTCACAAGTGTGTTTACCCATATTCATTCACTCTCAAAAACGTTCACTCCTTAAGGGAGGTCACCGGCTTTTTTTATTTTATCTCTCCTTTTCTCTCTTTCCCTGGCTTGAATCAATTCGGCTCCATTCAGCCAACTGTTTTAAGACGTTTATCCCCATCCAGATGTCGATTTCTTCCTGGCGAGCGATAGCGAGCCAGCATTATTGTATGGAGAGATCCGGCTTCGCCGGAGACAATTTTCTATACAAAAAATGTAAACATTTAGCTTACTGTCAAAACAAAAATATATTTATGCTGGCTCGCTACCGCTCGCCAGGAAAATATTGACACCTGGATGGGGGTAAAAGTCTTAAAACAGTAGGCTGAATGGGGCCGAATGGATACAAGCCAAAGAGAGAGGGAGAAAGAGAAAAAAGCGAGGTGGGCTTCCTTAACTATGATAAGTAGTTTCATAATCTTTCATGTTTTCTTTTACAGTCTAGCCTATGTACATAATAGTAAACTAATAATTATGCATCCATCTTTTTATTAATAATTTCAAGCTCCAATACGCGCTTCTGTTCTGTTTCTGGCTACTGTTAGACGATTGTATTCAGATTAGTAACGGTATATGGAAGTCAAAGGGTTAATTGAGATAGTATTTACCCTTTTAATACCCACAGATACTTCCTAAGCTGCATAAAATCGTCTAATAACAGCCACAAATTACCTGCTAAAACGTGTCAAGAGCTTCAAAGGGTTAAGTACAGTAATATTATAATTTGTCTTTGTATGTTTAGCAATGCAACCGGAAGTACCATGGTCCGTGGAAATCCAGTGTAATATTTTCTGCATCTCATGAAATCAATCATATAAGTCCACAAGAGCATCACAGCTCAATCACTGACTTATTCAATAATTAGGTTTTCCATTCTGAGCTATTATAGATAATGATCAAATTTTCAGCAATTCACATACTTCACACTAGCAACATGTACAGTATATTGTTTCACGGCAATATCTATTAAAAATGCTGTATTTTCTCATGGCATGACATATTCTTGAAGGAGGCTCTATGCTGTTCTAAGAAAATAAATAACTTCGTTATAAAACAATTTCCCTATTCTAATAAACATTCTAACATATAATAAGACACAGTAGGCCCATAGTGAAGCCTTGCCTCCTTCAGTGAGGATAAAGTGTATATTATATAACCTCAAATTGCGTAAACATTGAAAAAGGCACTACATAGACTGTGGTTCCATTTACACCAAACACATCCTCCTACAGAAAGAGGGTGCTCCATGATTAGCATTATTATTGCGAGAGCAGTGAGGAGACGTGGACGAGGATATGAATATTGCCTCGGTTTGTTTAACTACAGGACATTCAATAATTTTCATTCACATTTGCCCTATTTTTGTTTAATTCACTCAAGATACGATGGGAGTATTGGATAACCTAACTAACCTAACCTAGGACAGGTTATATTAAGGTAATTTGCTTTTACAACTAATTATATCGATCTAAATGTTTAAGTCCCGTCTTTTGGGAGTCCTTTTCGACCTTGACACGACGTTCAAATAATCCAAATAAATAATAAACGAAATAATATAAATATTTTAGTACCAACGAATGCATTATAATTGGTTGTCAGAGGCAGGCAGTGATGAAAATGCTCTAAACTACACAATGGCCAAACAAAATATCATAACCCAAAGACATCAGATGAATAAGCTAGTTTTAATCCAATATCAGACACCGATTTTTACATTTGCTACCGCAACACGATCTCATTCACGTTAGGAAGAACCCGTCAGAACTCGATGGTTAAGGGGAGATGGTTCACTTTTTGGGCGATTTTTGCATGTATTAATAATTTTTCTAGTTTCCTCCCTAGACCTCCATCAAATTTAAAAAAAACATCCATTAGATCCCCCTTCTAGATTAATTTGTACATTTTTCGGTAGAAAAATCTCCCGGCCCAAGGCCGATTCTTCCAACATTACAGGCTCACTATCGTTCACCAGGGAAAATATCGACACCTAAATAGCACGAAAGGTCTAAATATTGACAAATAAATGGGGCAAAAGGTCTTAAAATCGACTAACTAATGGGGCAAACATCTTAACATCTGAAAACTAATGGGGCTAAACATAGGAGAAAGTGGTCCAGAAAAGCGGCCCATCCCCCCTTAATAGATATACTCTATAATTCTCTGATTCCTAAAAGTTCTTTCTAAGTTAAACAAAACCATCTGACAAAAAAAAACAAAAAACAAAATCATCCTCTGATTGAAAGAGTTAAAAATTTATTAACGCAGAAATCCTCAAACAATCATAATATATGAATTTTTGGAAAGAAAGCACGCCGACACTAAAACACAAAAACAAAACACACATACAGAAACAGAAAGAAAGGGGGAGGCCATTGCATTAGGTTGTATATATTATATCCCCGACTCAAAACTGGATAGAAAACAAAACACACAAGTACCATACATAAAAATAAAAACAACACGACACAAGATATGAAAACAAAAGCGGGGGAAGAGAGAAGATAGATGCGCCGTTTTCAAAAAGCTATGAATATATTTTCACCAAACAGCAACTGAAACGAATCAAACTAAAAGGCATCACTATGGGGTAATCAACAGAGCCCTATATCAATACCCTGAAATGCTTCTTGGTGATGTAGACACGGGACTGAATCAAATACAAGTGGCATGCTATCAGTGCACGGCGAAAGGTCCTCGTTTGGGTCACTAGAAGCGCAAGGGGCCGAATCAAATACAAGCGGCATGCTATCAGTGCACGGCGAAAAGTCCTTGTCCGGGTCACTAGAAGCACAAGGGGCTGGATTAGGATCCTTGATTTTGATTTTGTTATTGTAGTCTGTGTCATGGCCCTTCCACGTCATCATATCATGCGGCTTTACTTTCGGCATCAAGACGAAACTTTGTAGACCACAAACTTTTTTAATCTTTTGCTTTTTATTTTGCTTTTTCATTAGGACGATATTCTTTACTCGCCAAATTGTCTTAATTTTCTTCTTTTGTGGCTCCTCTGCTTTTATATCTTGGGACAAATGACACTCTATTTGGTATGCCATTTAGCTGTATGAACAAATCGCTATCAATCACTAAGTTTTTCCTACTCATAGAACTACTACTAAATTCAACCTTTCCAAGTGACCGACAACCCTGTTATGATGTTTGGAGTTTAAACAAAACGAGGTTGCATTCAAATGTATTGAGTATTGAGTATTGTTCACATGTGTGGGGAGGTTCCTCTCACACCGCTCTCCTAGACAAAGTTGAAAGGAAGGCCTTTCGTATCATTAACTCCCGTCCACTCACCAACTCTCTGCAATCTCTCTCTCTCCGCCGCAATGTTGCATCTCTCTCGCTATTCTATCGCTACTATAATAATCAGTGTTCCTCAGAGCTATCCCAGTGCATACCACCTCCTTTACGTAGGGCACGTGGTACCCGTCTTGCAACTCAATCCCACCCCTACTCTGTGCAACTCTCCAACCCAAGAGTGAAACGTTACTCTCAAACTTTCTTCTACTCAACATCTGAGCTCTGGAACTCTCTCCCAGAATCAGTCTTTCCCTCTTCCTATGACTTAAATTGCTTCAAACTCCGTGTGTCCAGGCATTTTGGCTCGAACGTCCCTTGATTTTGGCCCTGTCACTCTTTCAACTATGGGGGAGGCACTCGCTATAGGCAGTTATGCCTTTTGCCTCCCTCAATCACATAGAAAAAAAAAAAAAAATGGCTCAAACTGTCCACATTCTATATCATATTTATTTATACTAGTTTATGTCGCTTTGTGAGATTTTCTACCTTAATAATTGTATATAAATAATACTGTAGGTAGAAGATAGTCAATTATAAGATAATTATGTCAAATCATACTATAGTGTAAACTTAGCGTGATGATAAAAATATAAAATAGTTAGTGCTTTAAAATAATTTTCTTTTATTTGCGTTCGTCAAAGAAAACGAATAAAGAATAGGTAACTAATTCATTTCAACGAGCTATCCGTTAAATGTCATATTAGCCATTTCATTAGCATTGCGTCTTTTTCACATTATTCTGGATAATAATAGACGATAATATGCGCCTTAGGAAGGAATTCTGTCAAAGTGGTAACATATTTCGATTATTTCTAACTCCCACAAAACCTTTCGCAACCAACCAACACGTGACTGATACTATCAAGATTTAATTTAAAGTATGCATCATGGTATACTCAAAGGGTAATTAAAGAATTTCAGAGCTTGCAATAGAAATTAAACCAAATCTAATTAATGTAGATTATACTGTAGCTAAAATTTCAGCTGACGTTAATTGGACATGGCCTCATCTTGATTACTTAGCTATTACGAATATTTCGAAGCGAAATAAGTTCTAATTATGAAAACTTGTTAATGATATGATGCACAAATGTAACACTTCCTAAGCTTTCCATTAAGTACCGATACATCAGCTAAGGGATTAAATCTTCTTCCTGGTGAGCAATAAATAGAACAGTTTTCAGGCGCATTCAATAACGTTCAATAACGGTTTAACACTAGCTGACATTTGGAGGATATCGGTGGTTCATTACACTGCATTTATTTAATTATTTGTTGTTTTGTTTCCATATCCGAGCAAGTTACTTTCAACTTAGCCTCAAAGCTAGGCTCGAGAGTGTTAACTTTGGCAATGAGTCGCTTGAGATGGTGGACAAGGCTTGCTACTTGGGAGATACCATCTCCTCCGGTGTGGGGCCGAGGCCGCCACTATCGCCATAATTAGATGCAGCTGGGGAATCTTTAGAGAACTGATGCCATTACTAACCTGAGAAGACTCCCTATCCCACTGAAGGGAAAGGTGTACGCTTCATGTGTTAAAAGAACAATGACAAATGCTTCAGGAACGTGGACCTGTCATGGTAAATAACATCAACAGAACGGAATGTAACAGGATGAGGATGGTGAGATGGATGTGTGAGGCAAAACTGCTAGATAGGTAAGCTAGTTAAGAGATGAGAAAACTGTTAGGTATCAAGAGTAAAGTGATGAGATGCATACCAACAGGCTTGGATGGTGTGGGCATGTGGAGAGGATGGATGAACTAAGTTGGGTGAAAAGATTCAAGTCCGTGAACGTGGAGGGAGCTGCACCAAGAGGCAGACCAAAATGACGGGATCAGACCATATGGTCTAATCTTGAATTACACAACTTGACAATAAGGCAACTCTAAACTTCCTATGACTTAAATTGCTTCAAACTCCGTGTGTCCAGGCATTATGGGGGAGGCACTCGCTGCAGGCGAGTTATATCCCTCAAAACAAAAAAATATATATAAATAAATAAAACCGCCACCTGGAGCGCCACCACTAGGACACTTGACCGAAACCACACTCGGTTTTCAAATTCATGAATGTATTATGTATGCATGTAATGCTATTGTAACTCCGACCGGTTTTCTTACACTGTACAACATAAAGGCTATACAAAAGCTATTATGAAAATAGTCAGAATGAAGCATAAATTGACACTAAAATCAAGGGTGTAGAAACCATATGAAAATAAGTATATGCAATCACTGGACATATTGATAGTGATTTATCTTTGGGATTTTGTTTAGTTAGTTTATTACCATCAATCTACATTCAAATGGGTGTTGCGGAAACTTTAGCTACCTATTTCATACATTTTATATTTGTTACATTGTACTTTATAAACAATTTCGCATATAGTGTACAACATAAAATATAGTTTGTAGAAAAAGTATAAAAAGGTATATAGAATAATTGGTTATATCGAGAACAATTTACGTTCTTACCTCATAATATATGAGCATAATACTCTCAATATACTGTACCTGACAATAATTAATTGTTATGGATACATAAATATATACTCATATTTGTTTTTACAGTTTGCGTAAGTTCTGTATTCTGAATTAGATATATGCGTGCAAATGCCTGTTTATACATTCATTCATATGTGATTGTATAAGTGAGGAAGTTCAATTTAAAATTGGAGTAGGTTCGTGTTGGCTGATGATTTAGGCTTGCAGGTTTGAAGTGTGTGTGTGTGTGTGTGTACTTACTCTAGTTGTACTTACTCTAGTTGTATTGCGGGAGTGAGCATGCTCGTTATTTCCCGCCTCCTATATGTGTAGGTGTTATATGTATCGTTGGAATGGCTGTGGATGTGTGTGTAGTCTGTATTTTTTTAGCCAATTGGCGACATCGGAAACGAAGGCTTAGGGTGGATCTGTATGGTACCATTCTCACTATAGACGGTACCGTCTCGCCCGAAGGCTTAGGTAGCCATCAGCTTAGGTGAACCATATGATACCCATCTCGCCTTGTACCATTTTTGCCAACCCCAGATGGGACGTCACAACGTCGTCCACTTATTCCAGGTACCTATTTACAGCTAGGTGAACTGAGGCTAACACATGAAAGGAGACAAGCCCAATTTGTCTCCGCCCGGCCGGGGATTGAACCCCCGACCCCTCGTGTGTGAGACGAGAGCTCTACCTACTAGGCTACGGGCTGTGTGTGTGTATGTGTGTGTGTGTGTGTATGCTAAGCAATTATTGAAACATCTGTTTTCCTGGCTTATAAATACAAAGTAAACAAAGTATGCCCACACACGCACTAACAAGATCTCTCTCTCTCTCTCTCTCACACACACACACCCACCCACACACATATAAACATAATCCTTTACACACACACACACACAGACATAAACACTCCTTTCCACATTCACACACACTATACCACATCAACATAAATCGTGGGTTATAATGGAAACCAAACAGGCCGTGCGACCTTAATAGTGGCGCTCCCTCATAAAAAAGAGCTAGGAATAGATGTCCAGACCGTCAGATTATAGAGTGAAACAGCTTGTAGTTTGACATCTGACCCTTTTGGTGAGGTCAGTCCCCAACAACCAGGCTCACACCCCCCGAACAGACAATGTCGGAAATGGCAGATGATGCCCATGCCAGCGAGGAGCCTCCCCCAACGCGCCCCTGTCGACCTTGCCCGGACCAGTCTCTTTAGCAGCTATAGTCAAACTCAACTGAAATGAGCTCCAAGGAGGTCAAGGTCGCCCTGTGCGGTGTTGCCACTTTTCTACCAAAACAAACCTTTTAGAAAACGGGAAACCAAGGAACACCACATTTAGAAGGGAGACTTGAAATAAATGTAAAAGACGCTTTTATGTCTGGAAGGGTTATTGGTATTCTTGTATAAAAGTTACAGAAACGAAATAATAGGTAGGCTATATTTGTATATACCTATTTACATTGTACAGCATCTCCCTTGCCTGGCTATGAAGATGAGAGTAACTTTTCCGAGTTTTTCCTTCCATGGTGGTCGTGCTATGAATGAGGGTTAGTGACCGTCTGACCTGGATGATGTTGTTGTCGTAGTTTGAGGCCATTTAAAGCGTTGCCATTACTCGTATCCAGCTCTCTCTCTCTCTCTCTCTCTTTTGATGGGATTACATTGTGCTATATTGCATTTTGGAGATTGTGTATGTATGTGTGTGTTTGTGTGTGTATCTGTAGGGGTGTGTGTGAGTGCGTGCGTAGCCAACAGAACCGCATTGACATTACTTGGCAACGTCGCATATCCTACCATTCCTTAAATCTATTTATAGCTGTCCCCAGAAAAATGGCAGCATGTTCTAAATAGCGTGCCATATGTTGTATAAATTCCTTCTATATATCCTTAAAATGATATGTTTCTTGACACCACATAACCTTTAAAAATTGTAATATAATATATATAGTCATAAAAGCTAAAATTAATTTGTTAATAGCCTGAAAACTAACATTTGTTGTTAAAGCTTTGAATATTTGACAACACCGCACAGGGCGAGGGACTCCACCTTGTAGCTCATTTCATAGGAGGATGACTATAAACCAGTAATACCATCAGGCAGTTCCAGTGTTTTAATTTTTCTAGCAAGTTTTACTATATAATTTGATCACACGTATTTGTGATTTAACCTCCATATACAGTATATATATATATATTATATATGTGTGTGTGTGTGTGTGTGTGTGTGTGTGTGTGTGTGAAGCCAGTACGACAGATACCAGCAGCACACTCGACGACCCAAGCAGCATCACTTCCCGAGACCTCCAGAGTCAGGACCCCCAGAATTGCGATTGCATCAGGCCCTTGCAAAGTACATGTGGGAATTTGACCCAGTGATCCACCAGCTGGCTGCAGACCTTGGACCAGTGTCCCTCTTATCGCTTCGGCTGGATCCTCCCAACCTCACCATCCCTTCCTAGGCCAAGCAATAAGCTCAGCGCTCTCGCAGGAGCGAGAGCGGGAAGAAGGAGGAAGCAGATTGGTCAAGCCCCCGCCCTCTGATCACAGCCAAAACCACCTCCTTCGCCCTGCCACAGGATCACATTACACCATTAATCCAACACCATTAATCCAACCCACCACCATTAATCCAACCCAGTCTGTGATTGTTCCAGTGAAGAGAACCAGACAGGCCACTAGATCCAGACAGCGGCCCTATATGGCCCAAAAACACACTGCTGATCATACAAGTTTGTTTGGACGCACACAACGAGCATAGAACTTACTCCTCTCCATCCTACCTGAACCTTCAGCAGCAACAGACCTCCCCTTTGGAAAAGAAAGGCATTAAGGACCTGTGAGTACTCTTGAATAAGATAGACAACCCACCAAGGTCGGACAAGACCGTGCGAGAAAGAAAGTGTGTAGACACCCCTAGGCAACCGTCCGATTCTGTCCTGAAGGAGAAAGATATTGCCTGCGTGCAGCTGCAGGTGCACAAGGATCTGGTCAACCCTCACGATAAATACTTTGAGCACTTGAGTCGGGAGTGAGAGGAGGAGCTCCCTAGCCCAGAACCAAGCACAGGCTCTGCAGGAGAGAACCGTCATATGATGGAGGCAACGTCTGGAGAGGATGACCAGCACGACGCCCGTCGCAGACTCCAACGATATTGCTGAGGAAGCAGCCTAGAGACCAGCACTTTCCCCTGACCTTGTTCTCTACCCTTTTGCTTCAGGACTTTTGTCAGCAGAATCTCGGGCGACGTCACAGCTAACTCTTCACCTTCAGGCTGGAGCCATCAAAGACCACTATCTCACCCCTAACCACCCTCACCTCACACGCAACGAGTTAGAGAAACACACCACCATACTCGATAAAGAAAGTGACCCAAGGAGATTACCTATACTCGAAGCTTTATATATCCAAGCCTTACATCCCAACATCAACAACCAAGCTCTGGACCTTCAGATCCTTCCTTCTGCCAAAAGGCACTTTCCTACAGGACCTAACACCCCCCCTCGCCCCCCGGTGCCCTTAACGCAGCCCCCCGCGCTACCTCCTTCAGCTTCATCTTCCGCAGGCGCCACACAACTTAGGCCACGCCCCTCGACACGCAGCCAATCAGCCTCGACCCCACCAACCGACCACCATCCCGCATCCAGTGCGCATGCGTGAAGCGGTTCCCCCTCTTTCTCTTTCCCAGAATACCCCTCCACCAATAGTAGACTTTTGCCCCTTGTTTTTCGCCTCCTCTGATCCTCCACCCTCTATATATACCCTTCCTGTTTACCTTTTATATCATTCCATCCTTACTTGATAATGCTGGTTGTCCAGTGAAACGCGTCGTATATCCTGTATCATCATTTACATTTATGTAACCCTGTACCACCATGAATTTTGCTCATCTCCTTCATCTACTTCCTGCCACCCAGCGAAAACTCATCAGAAACCTGGAAACTTTGAATAATAAAATTTCCAACGCAGAAATTGCCATTTCTTTCAACCCTTGCCCCTCAACTTTCCCATCATAATTGCTGAGGGGCACAGGGCCTTGGGTGGGGCTTTGGTTTCTCGGGCGTTTCCGCGCCCTCCTCAGCTCCCTGCCTTAGAGTGGCTTCGGTCACCTGGGTTTTGTTAGTGGTAAGCAGGGAGGGTTTTGTGGGGGCGCTCTATGGCCTTGGCCTTGCTCGGGACCTTGGGGCTGTTCGGCCAGGCAGCCTGGGGAACAACAACAACAACAACAACCTCGTATGTATTAAAGAAAATATATATATATATATATATATATAATTAACCCATAAAGAGAAAATTTGAAAACGCTGTTGATTTATTTAAGGTTGTCTCCCCTAGATGGGTCGCCGACCAAGGCTGACGAGTCCAATCCATCCATCTGGGTGGATGGGTGTATATTCAATGTTTTCAATGATGCCGCTAAATTATTCCTCCATTTCGTATATATTTGACATAAAATCATTCAGAAGCACCAGCCGTAAAACTAAAATATAAAAAAGGTATTAACATACATGCACTGTAGTTTCTAAGTTATGAATAATCTAAGTGAATTTTAGGTTTATCCAATGTGGCCGCCAAAAAAAAAAAAAAACGACGTGTAGGACAAGACCACTTATATTAACTTTTGTGGGGCATTGGTAGCATAGTCCATACACTAAAGCACAACCATCTCCTATAATTGGAAGAGATAATTTATAATTCAGAAAAAGCGCAGAAGTGCGACCGAAACGGGTTTGTCTAGCTGCCAGTTGGAATGTATAGTATTTTAAAAGCTGTCTACTATAAAAACGCACATTGTCTCACAAATTAGTCGCGATTCGACAAGAGTTTCCGGAAACATTGCCTAAAAAGGAATGTGCAAGAATAATTTGGAAAAATAATATAACATAAAATATAACACTAATACTGATAATCCGAACGATTTCAATAGGGTTTCACCGCGGTAGGTTTGAACCCCTAATAATGAGTATGTAATCTGTTAATTTGTTTAAGTTTAGTTTGAACTAATGTATGATCAGTACCTACAATTTATAGTTTAAATAATATATAAAGTTTTGTAGTTAATAGTTTTGTAAGCTTTTATAATTTGTAGTTATGTAGTTGCATGGTTTATAGCAACACTAGTATTCATATTTTTTCACCAACCAACTTTACTTCTAAACTCAATTAATGAAATCAACGAATACATGTGACACAGATGATCAGATGAAGTATTGAGGGATAAATCTTTACAACGGCACCTCGTATGTACATTCTACTTTTCCTATTTTTCTGAAGAGTGTAGAGAGGAGAGAAGGGGTGTTGGAGAGAGAGGAAGCTGTTGGAGTGGCTTTGTTATGTGTGTTTAGTCTGTATACGTCGTCAGGATGTCCCCTGACTGGGTGCCAGCATGTGAAACATGCTAGGACGTACTACCACACCCACTAAATGTCCGCCGTGGCAGGGATTCGATCCCGGGTCAAGCAGATTCACACGTGAGCGTGCTCACTAATCGACCACCACGGCTCTCCAAGGACTCGAACCTAGGATACTCACACCGAAATTCCGCGCATTTATGCATTACGCTATCAAGACAGTACTAACTTGACGCATTTTCAACCAGCTAATGTATATAGCCTATTATTTATCACATGTTGTCAACCAGCGAATGTATATAATATTCATCACAAACATGTGCAATGGCGAAGCTCTCACTGTTATGAAAAACCATAAATACTACAGTAAGTGTTTCGTAAGTGTCAATGTTTTTTATATTAAACACATCATTTACAATATAATACATCTAAATAACTTCACGTATACAGCGTAACATGACCTTTTGGCATGCAAATAATCCGAATTAGATGCACTTGTTAGACCAAGTCAAAATTTTCAGTAAAAAAAGAAAAGTAATTATACATGATATTAATTCCGAAATGGATCAAAACCTGCCTCCTAGTTTAACCTTCAATAAATAAAATAAATATAATAATGTATACGTTAATAATTCAGTTAATACACCAGAATATTGCTTCGCGTATAAAGTGCCTCTCTGACTTGTTACAATTTTTGAAGGTCCTTCATCACTGGATTTTGGACACCCTTAATTGCTTCGTCAGGTTAATTGCTTATTCCGTTTTTTGTATTATGTCGTTTTCTGATATATTTTCGAGCAGGTTCGTGGATTAATTGAAAGTCACTTCAGGGCTGTGTAGAGTAGCAAGCTGGTCTATGTATGTATATATTTATTACCTCCGCCAACGAAGTTAGAGGAGGTTATGTTTTTGCCTGAGTTTGTCTTTTTGTCTATAAATAGGATACCAAATTATTAACCGATTTTCACGAAATTACGTGGTCAGATAGGATATGCACCAAGGAAGGAGTGATTCAATTAGGAGGTGATCAGTAAAGTGCATGCCTTCGCCAGCGTAGGTGGCTCACAATGTTAAGGACCAATGTTCACGAAATTGTGTCGTTGTTGTTGTTGTTGCTGTTCCCCAGGCTGCCTGGCTGAACAGCCCAAGGCCCGAGCAAGACCAAGGCCATAACCGAGCGCCCCCTCAGAACCCTCCCTGCCTACCACAATAAAGCCTGGGTGACCGAAGCCACTCCATGGCGGGGAGCTGAAGAGGGTGCGGAAACACCCAGGAAACCAAAGCCCCACCCAGGGCCCTGTGCCCCTCAGCAATTATGAAGAGAAAGTTGAGGGGCAAAGGAAAAATGTGACGCTTTGGCTTCCAATCTTGGTAGATTGGGAGGTCAATCCACGGAAGAGACGCCGTCACTCGAGATCTAGAAAATATATAAGTAAAAGGAACATTCAGAGTAAGCTATGGGTATGGCAGAGATCGCTCAGTTCTCACTCTGATAGACCAGCCCATCACCACATGACTAGAACCCAATCCTCTCAGCATCAGCTAGGAAAGGCCCTAGAAAGCCTCCTTTGGCGGGGGGATAGCTCCCCTATTTCAACCCCTTTCGGGGTTGGGCACCCGCCCTTATGTCTATAGTATATCAATATGCCTTCTACACACAATAAGACTAACACTGGTATTCTTAAGGGGATAGTGTTTTTTTTTTCTTTTTTTTTTCTATTTATTCAGTTATTCATATATTTTTTAATTTCCTCGCTAGACCACCATCAAGCTTTAAAAAAAAAAAAACTAGACCCCCCTTCAAGATGAATTTGTAAATTTTTCGGTAGAAAAATGTTCAAGCCGAAGGCCGTTTCCTCTTGAAATGGCAGGCTCGCTAACGCTCGCCAGGAAAACGTCGACACCTAAATGGCACGAAAGGTCTTAAAATTGACAACGAAATGTGGGCGAAAGGTGTTAAAATCGTCAAACTAATGGGCCTAACGTCTTAAAATCTCATAACTAATGGGCTAAACACGAGGGAGAAAGTGGTCCAGTAAACCGGCCCATCTTCCCTTAATCAGTTTTTTCCCTGCGAAGCGCCGATAATGGACGAAATAGCTTGAAAAAAGACGTAACATTTAGAAATGCAAGTGGTAATTTGTGTATTGTACTCTCTGTAAACCACACTCATTCCCACAATATTCGTTCGGTACTTGTGTATGTGTGTGTGTGTGTGTGTGTGTGTGTGTGTGTGTGTGTGTGTGTGTGTGTGTGTGTGTGTGTGTGAGTATGTGTGTGTGTGTGTGTGTGTGTGTGTGTGTGTGTGTGTGTGTGTGTGTGTGTTAATATGATAAACAACTATAAAAGTGCCGCGTTTAATTATGTGTGAGAAGGAATTAATATGAACTAGCGGACCTAATTGCCAGTGTGTATTTTTAATGGCGTTAGTGTGTGTGCCCGAATGTAATAAAATGCGAGTAATTAGAATGGTTGGTTTTGCATGAAATCCGTGTAATGAATGGGGGAGCTTGTTAGAATGTGTTCCCAAACATATATTAAGGGGACAGTGGCCGGTTTTGGGGGCTATTAATTATGTTTTTTTTTTTAGTTTCCTCGCTAGACCTCCATCAAGCTTAAGACGACACCCCTTCAAGATAAATTTGTACATTTTTCGATAGAAAAGTTTCCCGGGCGAAGGCCGGTTCCTCTTAAAATTACAGGCTGGCAATCGCTCGCAGGAAAAAATCGACACCTAAATTGCATGATAGATCTTGAAATTGACAACGAAATGGGGCAAAAGGTCTTAATATCGACAAACTAATGGAAGGAACGTCTTCGAATCTCAACACCAATATGCCAAACATGAGGGAGAAGGAGGTCCATAAAAAGCAAGTAGTACCACCTTAAGGGGAGGTTTTTGTTTGTTTTGGACCCCCTTCTCTCTCATGTTTACCCCCATTAGCTTAGATATTTTAAGACGTTCGCCCCAATAATTTGGTGATTTTATGATCTTTCGCCGCATTTCTATGTCAATATTAAGACTTTTCGTGCAATTTAGATGTTAATGTTTCCTGGCGAGCGATAGCTAGCTTCTAATTGTCACAGGAACCGGCCGAAGGGGATATTTTGCCATCGAAAAATTTACAAATTTATCTCGAAGGGTGGTCTTGGAGGGTGTTTATATTTTATATTTCAAGCTTGATAGAAGTCTAGGGAGCAAACTATCCCACCCCCCTTAAATTAACCACGATTTCACATTACAGAAAACATTTAGTATGCACGATAGTTTCTTATTTTTAATTGTCGTTACTCGTGAATATTCCAATCTATCTACATGTCTATATACGTATTTTTTACTATCTTCATACCATTCAATTTAGGCCTATTCTTAGTCTAATAATCAATCTATTTACATCTTTAAATGTAGGTATACATTTTCCTGTGAATTTTGTTGGCATTGTATTCTATCTCTCTCTCACTCACTCTCACTCAGTCTCAGTCTCACTATCTTTCTTTCTCTAACTCACTCTCACATACACTCTTTCTCACACAAACACACACACTTACTTTCCCTCTTTTTCTCACTCTCTTGCTCTCTCTCTCACTTTATCTCACGCTCTCTCTCTCTCTCTTTATCTCACGCTCTCTCTCTCTCTACCCAGACCCTCCTACACGTCTAATACCTCGCCTTCATTTTTAATCCTATCTCCCTCCATCACTCCCGCCTCACTCTCAATGCTGTCAATACTTTATACTCTCTCTCTCTGTCTGTCTCTCTCTCTCTCTCTCTCTGTATGTCTGTTGAGATGGTTAGAAAATTGGCTCAGTGAAAGACAGCAAAGAACACTCATAAAGGGTAAACATTGCACATGGACCAGTGTAACTAAAGGGGTGCCCCAGGGATTGTTACTAGGTCCAGTTCTCTTCCTAGTTTATATAAATTACGAAGATGAGGGCCTCACATATACAATCTCAAAGTTTTGCAGACGATACAGAAATTGCAAATACCGTACTCTCAAATTAACATGTAGAAGACATACAAAATAACCTAGATAAACTACCATGTTGGGCTCAAATTTGGCAAATGAATTTGAATGCAGATATATGTAAAGTACTCTATATCGGAAACCGAAATGAGAAAACAAACCATTCATTGAATGGCACTCAGCTTGGCCGCGTCATACATAAGTCGAACGTTGGCCGACTGCCGCCCGAAGTCGATGACTTGCATATTTTTCCCGAATGCAACCGAATTACCCGAAAGTAACTCGGAGTCTAATATAACCCGACACTGACCCGAATGAATTTTGAATATAACCCGATGGACCTGAATGAAAGTCGATGATGAGTCGATGAATCCCCGTACGTAACTCGAAGGAAACCCAATGTGGAACGAAGAAGCCTCGATCATGCGTCGAATATAACTCGAATATGCCCCGAAGACGGGGAAATAACAGAATTATTACCGAAGCTCAGCTGAAGCTCAGTCGATCAACAACCGAAATAGAAGAAGTAAGGTCGAACGTCAGTCGAATAGGTCGAACGTCAGTCGAATAGGTCGAACGTCAGTCGAATAGGTCGAAGATCATAGTAAGTTAAATAATCGCTTATATTATCTTTCGTTAACCCTTTCTGTATCAGTGACGTCATATTTTAATTAAAATGTAAAACTTGCAAACCAAACAAACCAAAAATGGGACAAGGACAATATAAAGTCAAATTAAATTATCAAAATTGCTATGTGGAAACAACGCTTACTAAAATGAAAATTATTAAATAAAAGAACACAATCCACCACATAGGGTGTACATTACTACAAGAGCAAGTTAATCTGTTTCCCAAGCAAACTAATCGCACATATAACAACGCACTATCGTCACGTTAAAGGAATTAGTCAAGTTTGGGAAGTCCGGGACGTTCTGGTAAATTTGTTTACTAAACTCTGCATGAATAAAGAAACTACATGTTAAAAGTCAAAATATTATTTAAAATCAAATTTGCAACATGACAAGACATTAACAATAGTACAAAATACAAATATAGATACGATATCTATACTATTACAAAATAATATATAAAATACAGTACAGCACTCACTAACGATAGTGCTATCGGGTAGGTACCTGTACGCATAGCATGCCTCAAGTGACCCCTATCAATAACTACCCTACAAATAACCTACATTTATCGCACAATTAAACTAAGGAAATCGCAAAAGCAAGCAATTGATACTATCGACAATGAATACATATAATATAAAGACAAATAATTGCAAAATATGAAGTAACAACAGATTTAAACAAAGAGTACTCTTTTAACAAGAACAATAAATTTAAAAAATCATCAATATTAATATTAATAATAGAAAAAGAAAAAGATAAACAATAAATACAGACTAAACATAATAAATACAGACAAAAAGTGAGCAGAGGTTATACAAGAAACTTCAAGTTAAATATGCTTGATTAAAATTATTGATGTCAAATTTTAGAATACAGTCACAATAATTGACCCTAAAAAGATTAAATTTATGGAACAATTTACTTGCCTCAAAACCTCTGTCTACTAAGAGTCTGTATATTTTTTTTTTTTTTTTTTTTTTTAAGAGACAATGAACGGAGGAAGGAAAAACACAGATAAAACAAAAAGGTCCATGTGCCTAAAGGCATCCTCCATTCATAAAATGTTTGTAACAACTGGATTTAAACATTTGTAGATTGTAAGTTTGTGGAAAGCAATTCGAGGGAAGTGAATTCCAAAGAGTAGTAGTTCTAGGGATAAATGAATTTTGATAAGCAGAAGTTCTGCATTGTGGAGGAGAAAGTGTAAATTCATGGGCGCTCTCAGCTGCCCTAGTTCTACGCGGAAAGATGTGGAGAGGCGGCACAATTGAAGCAAGTTCCTCGGAACAATTGCTGTGAAAATATCTGTAGAATAATGCAAGGGATGCAACGTTTCTTTGTATGGATAATGTAGGAAGGTCCTGTGTGATTGCAGGGTTATTGATTAATCTAATAGCTTTATTTTGAATTCTGTCCAACTGCCTCAATGCAACCACTCCACTTCCACTCCACAGAGGTGAACAGTAATCCATCTGAGAACGCACATGACTTTTATATATTACGGCCAACTGCTCGTCAGTGAAGAATTCTCGAACTCTGTACAGGAGTCCCAGTTTTTTAGAGGCATTCTTAGCAATGCTTCTAACATAATGTGTCCAGCTCAAGTTAGTAGTTAATGTTACACCGAGAATGTCAATACTAGGGGAAGTGGGAATATTTACATCATTAAAAAATATATGGGAGTCAGTGAGATTCTGTCGGTTAGAAAATTGAATGTACTTGGTTTTCTGTGCATTAAAGGAAACTAGATTCTTTTGTCCCCATTCTTCAATCCTAGAAAGGTCCTGGTTCAGAGAAATTGCAGTGCTTATTTTTGAATTTATAAGATTGGGTTGGGTGAAAGAATTGGTAAATGTGAAGGAACTGTGGAGTGTTGAGTCATCTGCATAGGAATGTATTGGATTATGAGTGGTAGATATGAGATCATTGATATGAATGAGGAACATAGTTGGGGCCAAAACTGATCCCTGGGGAACACCAGCATTTATTGAGTGAAATTGAGAATAAAGGCCATCTACCATTACACATATTTTTCTGTTATGAAGATAAGAAGAAATTAGTGGAACTAATGATGCAAGGCCGTAGTGTGACATCTTCGACAATAAGGATTGATGCCAGACTCTATCAAATGCCTTTGATATATCCAGTGCTATTGTATGTGTTTCACCATGTTGGTCTGTAGCTTGGTTGATTTGATGCGTAAGAAGGCAAATAATGTCTGCAGTTGATCGACATCATCTAAAACCATATTGCCTATCACTGATTAATTTATTATTCTCAAGATGCTTAATTATGTGATTATTTAATATAATTTCAAAGACTTTACCAAGAGTGGAAGTTATAGCTATTGGTCTGTAGTTTGATGGATCTGAAGAGGCACCTTTTTTAGGAACTGGATGGATGTTTGCTTCTTTCCAGGGTACTGGGAAGCATGAGGTATGAGTACATAGACGGAAAATGTTTGCCAATACAGGAGCGAGCACCAAGGAGCAATTCTTAAGTACTATTGGAGGAATTTCATCTGGACCAGGAGCCTTATCTACTGAGAGATTCTGCAAAATAGTTTTGACATGTCTGGTGTGGATCTTAAGTGAGGGAATTTCAGGCGAATTAAAATTAAGTACAGGGACATCTTGATTTATTTCATCTAAGGTTGAGTTGGTGGAGAAAATATCCGCAAGAAGGTTAGCTTTACCTCGTGGGTCACTTACAAGATTGCCAGTCGGAGATTTTAATGGTGCAATGGATGAAGCAGTTGTGAAGTTGGATTTGAATGAGTTAAGAGTAGACCAAAATATTTTGTTATCATTTGGATTATTTAGAAGTTTATTTGCCTGCTTGTGGAGAAAGTTTGATTTAGTTAGGTTTAATACAGTTTTGGCATGATTTCTGATGTTTCTAAAGTAATTAAAGGCTTCATGTGTTTTTGATCTTGTGTATGCATTGTAGGCTATTGCTTTTTGTTCAGTTACTCTAGCACAATTATGGTCAAACCATTTAGGTGACTTAGATCTTTTAATGTACTTTTGATGAGGAATAAAAGTTTCCATTCCAATTTAAAACAAATCTTGTATGTGGCTCAAGGTGGAGTGTGCATCATTAGAAAAGAAAGAGGTCCAGGGAATATCAATAAAGAAACCTTGAAGACCCTCCCAGTCTGCCCTATCGTAATGCCATTTAGTCACCAAAACAGGTTCAGAGTGGGAAGGTGTGGTAGGTGATAGACAGGTGGCCTGTATCAGACAGTGATCAGAAGATCCAAGCGGGGACCTCACTGTAACATCATAATTTTCTGAATTGGTTGTTAAAAATAAGTCCAGTAGGTGGGAATTATGATTAGGATTATCTGGTACACGGGTGGGTTGGTTGACTAGTTGAGTGAGATTAAATGAGTCTGCAAATAGCTCACATTCAAGACCAGCATCATCAGTCCTGGCTGAATGAGTGAGCCATTCAACATTATGGACATTAAAATCACCCAACACAGTGATTTCAGAAGAAGCATTTAAGTTGAGGACACTGAGTTGTGAGGACAGAGAATCAAAAAGACTTTGCTCTGGAGGAGTATTTGGGGAACGGTAGATGCAACATATGTATTTAAATTTACCAGCAGAAATTAATTTGTATATAGTATAATCAAAATAGGGACAATTGAAACTAGTAACCTCCTCCAGGGCAATTTCAGATTTTGCGAAGCAACATACACCTCCTTTAGGTCTGAAATTTTGGAGCAGTTGATAACCTGGAAAATTAAATCTAGACGTGTCAGATGTGGATGTTACTTGAGTCTCTGTCAAAAAAAGGAGAGTAGGGGATTCTGCTTGAAGAAATTGGTGTACAGAATTGATGTTAGAGTGAAGTCCCCTTATATTGCTAAAGAAAAAGCTGCACCGACGAGCAGCTTTGGGACGTTGCAATGCTCTTGACACAGTCGCATGATGACGACCGGGAGGGCCCTGTGTCAATGACCCAACCCTGCCGGGGGTGGATATCCGAGGGACCACCAGGTTTGCTCTTAACAATTGTACTGCCATATTTATTGGGTAAGGTGTATGGTGTTACATGTATGATATGTAGTGGGAAGAGTAGTGTTTTATGGATAGAGGATAGCGATGTAGGGCAATGTCGTGAAGTTGGATGTGTATGTTATATAAAAAGGGTTTTCCTGATACCCCTGATGTGTGAGGCAGAAAGATGTGTATCCAGTAACCTAGCTCTAGCCCAAAAGTCATCTACTTTAGTGCAAATTTTACAAAATCTTATTAACTGGGAATAAAAACAATTATAAGTTATTTTACTATCGATATTACTACTAGGGAAAGGAAAGTTTATTACGTTAAAATTAAAATCATCAACTTTGTGATATACTTTAAGTATGCACTGTTCATTAACAATCTCTATATTTATATCAAGAACATTTTCAACTTTATAATTTACGTTACATTGTGTGAGGGGAATAGAATTAGGGTAAATAAGTTTAGCAACTTGATTAAAATTTAACAAATTGCAAACGAGAATATCATCAATATATCTACATATTTAAATTCTAAAGCAAGCAAGAATAAATCTGCAATTAAAGGGCTAGCATTTCCACCCATAGGAATTCCTAATATTTGTTTGAAAATGTAAGGCCCGAATCTAACATAAGTATTGAAAAGGAGGAATTTAAGGGCATCTTTAAGTTTAGTTCTATCAAAATATACAGAACTAGTGGGAGTAGAGCTAAGTGATGCATTATTAAAATATGTATAAACATTTATGAAATAATTACCATCCCTAACGAACCTGTCAAAGTGCAAATCTATAATAAAGCAAAGCTCTGAATATACTAAATCTAAAGGCAAATTGGTATACAAAGTTGAAAAGTCGAAGCTATGTACCGAGGTAACTTTCGGCATGGTATTTATTTTATCAATAACTTCTAACGAATTGTCAACACTCCAATAATAGTTAATACCAGTTCTTCTCATGATGGTATTACAATATCTTTTATGAGTACTTTTAATGTATTTTAAGCAATTTACGACTTGTTCTGATAGAGTTTTAGTGGTAGCAAATTTTGCTCCGGCAATAAAGCGATATTTATAAGGTCTTTATGAAATTTAGGTAACATGTATAATTTTGCAATGCACTTGTTCTTATCAGAAAGTTTAATATCAAATGTTATATTTTTCTTGGTATGTTCATCGATTAAGTTATCAATATTCAGATTATTTTGAATTTCATAATCAGAATTACCGCAAATATTTTAGTTAATATGTTACCTTTAATGCCTAATTCTTTTTTAATGTTTTCAAGATAAAATTTCTTACATGTGAAGCTATAATTATTGCTGGCTTTATCTACTGTAGTGATTACAAAATGTTTATGTAAATTTATTAAATCAGCTTTAAGCTTATTATAATTATAGTCTATAAAATCTGAAAGATTAAATTCATTTTTAAGCGAGAAAAATTTATTTCTAATTAACTTAATTAATAATTTAGACCATGCTTCTAGTTCTCTCGCATCGCAGCACACAATGTTTAACAATTTATCTTTTAATTTATTGACTGAAAGAACAATATATTTTTAAATTATGTCCCATGTTACTTAATTATTCCCTATTCCAAATTGAAATTTATTTGATTTCAGCAACATTTAGACGATTTTATGAAGCTTAGGATGGATTTATGGTAGCTAAAGGGATTAATTGATATTGTCTGAAGCATTTCAATGGGTAGACGCCCTTCCTGCGCTGAATAAAATCGTCTAATAGTTGCCAGAGTATAATGAGAGTATATTGAAGAAGGATCTGTGGTATTGAAAAGGATTAAGTAAAACAATTCGAAATCTGCTAATTGTTTTTTAACCTAAATAATATCGTCTAATGGTAACCAGAGTAAAGTTAATAGGACATCACCGGTACTGAAAAGGTTCTTATAATAAATTTGTTCTATAATGAATTTCAGATTAGTGGCGTTTCCTTTAATGTGTTAAAAATACTATTCATAATGTGTAGACTAGTTATGCTACAACCAATATATTCTACATTGCACACACGAAATCAACAATGTACTCAGCTTAGAATTTATATCTTGTAGCGAGCGTGTGTGTGTGTGTGTGTGTGTGTGTGTGTGCGTGTGTGTGTGTGTGACTAAGCTGCAACAAATTCGTGGTCAATAAACTATCTACTTATCTTTCTGTGTGTGTGTGTGTGTGTGTGTGTGCCATCCTGACATTTGTTTTTATTTTGTGTGTGCCATCCTGACATTTGTTTTTATTTGTATTTAAACAACCCCAAAGAGTGGAGTTAGAGGGTGAGTGCGGCTATGCGTCATCCCCTCGAAGTCCTCCTTTGATTGATTGATGTGCTTATACCCTGTTCTAAACAAACAGGTTAAAATTCTTAAGGGGGGGGGGGGTCACCAGCTTTGTTTGTTATCTCTCTCTCCGTTTCTCTCTTTCCCTGGCTTGTATCCATTCGGCCCCATTCAGCCAACTGTTTTAAGACGTTTATCCCCATCCAGGTGTCGATTTCTTCCTGGCAAGCGATAGCGAGCCAGCATAGACAATGAAAAAACAGATGGAAAGGGTGATATTCGACTGTTATTCGAGCGAGCATCGACTTTCCATTGTCTGTTGTTCTGCCATTTCTGGTCATGGTTGGGTCAATATCGAGTCTCGTTTGACTCTCGTTTGAGTTACATTCGATTTTATGAGAGATTCATCCAGCTATCATCGAGTTTCCTTTGGGGTAATATCGACTATCATCGGGTTACATTCGACTCAAGTTCGAGTAATTCGAGTCATCATCGGCAATTCAAAATACAATCGAATAGGTCGAATGTAACCCGAATATGACTCGAATATATCCGAATGTAACTGGAACGTAACTAGATCATGACTCGATAGTTTTTTAACGGTTTTTTGACCAGATTCATCGCCAAAAGTTAATGCATGAATTAACTTTTGGCCGATTCACCGGATGATTTGACTCAAGCCCAGAACATCCCAAAAACTTCCCGAAGATAACCGAAGATCACCCGAAGCGTTACCAGAATCGACCGGAACTGGCTGAAATTTGAATTTTTAAATCGATTCGGCCGGGTTCGGGTGGGTTCAACTTCTGTATGACGCGGCCTTAAGGGGGCACACCTCGTTGTATCCATTCGGCTCCATTCAGTCTACTGTCTTAATATGCTTATCCCCATCCAGGTGTCAATTTTTTTCTGGCGATCGGTAGCGAGCCAGCATATTTTTAAAAATATTTTTGACAGCAGGCTAAATTTGATTTTTTTTTCGATAGATTTTTTTTCTCCGGCGAAGCCGGATTTCTACATATAATAATAATAATAATAATAATAGTTCTTAAAGCTAGCGCATGCTAAGCTAGCTAAGGATAGCTCAATAAGGCCGATTAGGCGTATTTCCATTGGGGTCCTGTACTACTACCCCATCCCTTTGCTCATGAGGGATGGTAACGACTCAGTGCTTGTGAAAAATCTTTAATGCGCCGAGCGTGGGCGCAAACCCGGGCCTTCTGGGTGGAAGTCCGAGACGCTAGTCACTACACCAAGCGAGCCGCTTGGTTCGCTATCACTCGCCAGGAAGATATCGAAACCTGGATGGGGATAAACGTCTTAAAACAGTAGCCTGAATGGGGCCGAATGGATACAAGCCAGAAAAAGAGACAAAAGGAGAGAAAACAAGCTGGTAATATTGAGGGACCTAAAACCCAGTCAACAACGAACAGGAGTTGATAAGAAGGCAATGAAAATTATTTACTTTATAGGCAGGTCATTTGAGCATCAATCCACAGCTGTAATTCTCATTCTTTACATTTCCTTAGTCCGCCCTCTTCTGGAATATTGCTTTCAGTCCTGGTGCCCCTACCATCAAAAATATATTGACAAACTGGAGCGAGATCAACGTAGAATTACCGAAATGATACCTAGTCTAAAGAACAATCCATACGAGGAGCGTAGTAGAGAATTGAACATATTTCCTTTAACGCAGTGAAGATTAAGAGGCGACCTAATTCAAGTGTTTAAAATTAACAAAGGCATCGACAACATGAATTGAAATAAGTACTTTACGATTGACCAATCAAATTACACGCTTGGTTAATCTTTTAACTCACA
>CM064528.1:23738480-23760980 GCA_032716605.1 Paralithodes platypus
TATATTTGATCATTAAGGGGGCATAGGAGTATATATTTGATCATTAAGGGGGCATAGGAGTATATATTTGATCATTAAGGGGGCATAGGAGTATATATTTGTTAAGGGGGGATAGGCCTATTTATTTGTTAAGGGGGGATAGGGGTATTTATTTGTTAAGGGGGTATAGGAGTATATATTTGATCATTAAGGGGCATAGGAGTATATATTTGATCATTAAGGGGGATAGGAGTATATATTTGATCATTAAGGGGGGATAGGGGTATTTATTTGTTAAGGGGGGATAGGAGTATTTATTTGTTAAGGGGGATAGGAGTATTTATTTGGTTATTTATGTATTATATATTTTTGTAGTTTCTTCCCTTGCCCTTCATCAGCTTAAAGAACCCACCAGTCCGCCAAAACTTAAATTGTAAATTTGTCAATAGAAAAATGTCCTGCCCATGGCCGGTTCCTCTTAAATTACCGGCTCGCTATCGCTCGCCAGGAAAGTAATCGACAACTAAATGACACAAACTCTTACTTTTGACAAAGAAATGGGGCGAACAAATTTAACATCGCGAAACTAATGAAGTTAGCAATACGAGCAGCTTCGTCAAGATAATGAATATTTCGATCAGTGTCTGAAACCGAGACTGGGAAGCTGTACTCGAGCAAACGCTAAACAAAAGATCGATAATATGCAGCACTAATCTGATTATTTTGATAGAAGTGCGATGTTTTGTTAAGAATGTAAATTTTCCATGCTGCATTAAATTAAGTTTGGGGTAAATGTTAAGCCGGTATCACACGAGCTGTTTTTCCCTCAACATTTATCTTCAATACTGGTCTGGCAGCTTAGGAGGTCAACATTTGGAATATTTCGGTCACCTAAATTCATTTACCATCAGTCTAGTTTCCGATATCAGTGCCAAATATTCCAGAAATGTCGCCAGAAAAATGTTGATCATCGAATATTGACTATAAAAGCTCTCGTGAGATACTGGCTTTAGTGAAAGGTTAGCTTAAGGTTGTTTTTCTAGATTCCCTTCTCCCTCATGTTTAACCCCATTAGTTTTTAGATTTTATGACGTTCGCCCCATTAGTTTGGTGATTTTAAGACCTTTCGCCCCATTTCTTTGTCAATATTAAGACTTTTCGCGTCAGTAAGGTGTTGATGTTTTCCTGGCGAGCGATAGCGAACCTTTAATTTAAGAGGAATCGGCCTTCGGCCAGGAAATGTGTTTCTATCTAAAAATGGATGTATTTTTTATGGAGCTCTAGGGAGGAAACTAGAAAATTAATAAATACATGAACAAAAAAACATATATATATATATATACTGTATATATATAAATTAATACAACGATCAAAAAGTGAACCATCCCTCCTTAAATATTTACAATTCAGCACAAATAGGAAGAGACATTCCACCAGGTAAATGGAAATAGATCAGAGTGCAGATATCCCGAATAATAGAATATGGCAGTGAAGTTTGAAAGGCAGTGTAGGCATATATAGTATACTGTGTGTTGAGAGCCAGAGTGAGGGGAGGGGGAATGAATTGCCTTAGGATTGCTTACAGGATGGGATCATGTACAGTATCAATATATATATATATACAGTATATACTGTATATATACTGTATAATTATATTACATACATGCTCACACAACGTCCTTTCCTCTTTCCAATATGATTCCTTTTCCACCCTTCCCCTCTTCCTCTCTTACCCCTCACTCCCCTCTCTCTCCCTCACCCTCCCTCCCTTACACCTCTCTCTCTCTTTATCTTACTCTCCGACGAAAAGCCAAAACACTGATGAAACAACAGAGGAAGATTTTAATTCTATCCCACCTGCCATACCAGCTTTACTAAACAATAATGACAATCTAAGTAATACAACAATTACGGAAATAGATGTAATAAATAGCATTAACAAACTAAAGTATACTAATAACCTATACTAATATACTAATGGTGGTGCACTTGTGGACGTATGTGTGGGGAGGAGGCTGTGGATAGCCAACACCTTCTTCCGACACAGAATGATCCACAGGTACACGTGGAAACGGATGTTGACGATGAAGGATAAGACAGTGGTGGAACGAAAGTCATTGATTGATTATGTATGTGTGGATGAACGAATGAAGAAATCTGTGATGGATGCTAGGGTGTATAGGGGTATTGGAGGAGGTCTGTCTGATCATTATGTAGTGGTAGCTAAGGTTAGGATACAAAAGAAGTGGGTGAGGAGAGCTGGAGGGAGGCGAGAGGAGGGTGGAATGGTGAGGAGGGTGGAGAGGTTGCAGGAGGAGGAAGTCAGGGAGGAGTACAGGAGAGCAGTGGAAAGACGACTTGGTGGGTTCGACCTGGAAGTTATGGAGGAAGTGGAGGAGATGAGCAAGGTGTTTAAGGATGAGATCTGTGCAGCATGTGAGGAGGTGTGGAGTGAGGAGAAGAGGGAGGGGAGTGAAAGGTACAGCATGGTGGACAGAAGAGGTAAGAATAGCTGTGAAAGAAAAGAAGAAAGCATATAGAGAGTGGTTGGGTAGTAGAGGGAATGAAGATTCCGAGAGACAGAAACGAGCGAGGTACGTGGAGAGTAAGAGGGTGGTGAAGAGAGTAGTGAAGGAAAGTAAGAGAAGAGTAGATGAGGAATTTGGAAGGAATCTGAGTGTAAAATGGAGGGAGAGTAAGAAACTGTTCTGGAAAGAAGTCAATAAAGTTAGGGAAGGTAGCAAGGGAAACAGTAAGGGTGTGAAAGATAAGAATGGGAGAATGCTAGCCGAGAAGCAAGAGAGAGTCGAAAGATGGAGGGAGTACTTCAGTGAGTTGCTAAATGAAAGGAATGAAGAGCCAGCAAACATAGCTGGATATGGTATGGGAGGGAGAAGAAGAGAAGTAGTGGAGGAGGAGGTGGGGATCAGGAGGTCAGAAGTGTGGGAAGCCATTAAAAGAGTGAAGTTGGGGAAAGCACCAGGAACAGATGGAGTGTGTGGAGAAATGTTGAGGTATGGTGGTGAGATAGTGATAGAATGGGTATGGAAAATGTGCAAACTAGCATGGGAGAAGGGGAGTGCACCCGATGACTGGAAGACTGGCATAATAGTCCCCCTATATAAGGGCAAAGGGGAAAGAGGAGTGTGTGGTAACCACCGAGGAATATGTCTTCTAAGCGTAGTAGGGAAGGTATACAGTAGGGTAGTGATTGAGAGAGTGAGAGTGAGAACGGAGAAATGGATAGGCGACGAGCAGGGAGGTTTTAGGAAGGGAAGAGGATGTGTAGATCAGATTTTTACCCTGAATTGTGTTGTGGAGAAGTATCTGGAGAAGAAACAAAAGGTGTATGTTGCCTTTATGGACTTGGAGAAGGCCTATGACAGAGTGGATAGAGAAGGTTTGTGGAAAGTACTTAGAATATACGGAGTAGAGGGCAAGTTGCTGAAAGCAGTGAAGAGCATGTATGAGGGTGCAAAGGCAGTAGTACGTGTGGAGAGTGAGCAGAGCGAGTTCTTTGACCTGAATGTTGGTTTGAAACAGGGGTGTGTGATGTCCCCGTGGTTGTTTACTGTATATATGGATGGAGTCATGAAAGAAATACTATCAAGAGCAGTGGATGTTGGTGTATCGCTGAAAAGGGAGGGAATTGAGTGGAAGCTACCTATACTGCTGTTTGCGGATGATACAGTTCTGATGAGTGATAATGAATGGGAGTTGCAGGGTCTGGTAAATGAGTTTGGAACAGTGTGCGAAAAATGGAATTTGAAGGTAAATGCGGGGAAGAGCAAGGTTATGGTCTTCGAAAGGGGTGAAGTCACAGAGTGTGAGGTGAAGCTGAATGGTCAGGCTATGGAGATCGTCAACTCTTTTAAGTATCTGGGCAGTGTGTTGAGTAAAGATGGGACTATGGATGAAGAAGTGCGGGAGAGGGTACAACATGGGAAGAGGGTTGTAGGAACGCTAAAAGCAGTAACAAGAAATAGGGTGGTCAGTATGGAAGTGAAGAAGTCCTTGCATGACAGTGTCGTAATCCCGACACTGACTTACGGAAGCGAAGCATGGACGTTGGTTGAGAGACTCAGACCAAGAGTGAGAGCAGTGGAAATGAATTACTTAAGGAGTGCGTGCGGAGTTACATGGAGGGATAGACAGACTAATGAGGAAGTAAGAAGGAGGTGTGGTGTGGAGGTAGATGTGCTGGAAAGTGTGAAAAGGAACAAGTTGAGATGGTTCGGCCATATGGAACGTATGGAAAGCGAGAGAATGACTAAGAGGGTGTATGAGAGCGAGGTGGAGGGACAGAGAGGGAGAGGTAGACCGAATGAGAGGTGGAAGGATGGAGTGAGGAAGTACATGAACGAAGGCAGTGCTGGATGGGGGGAGGGGCGTCGACTGACTGGGGACAGAGGTGCATGGGGGCGGTTCGTTCGTGGCCACCCCTTCGGGGATCACGGCGTCAGGCAATAGATAGTTAGATAGATACTAATAACCCTGCGCCTGATACTACTGTATTTCTCCAAGAGTTTTGAAAGAATGAAAATATAAATTATCAAAACCATTAAGGAGGGACGGACGTATTTTTTTCCTCATTTATGCATGTTTTTATCCTGTTTTATTTAAAACCCAGCCAACAATGTACCGAGGTAATTAAAAGAGCAAACAACATTATTAGGCACAGGCACAGGCCGTAGCTCGATTGGTAGAGCGTTCGCCTGCTAACCGTTCGCCTGCTAACCATGAGGTTGACCGTTCGAGCCTCGGGCCAGCCAGTGTGTTATTGGCAGACGTCAGTGCTGTTGGTGAACGGTGCGGTCTAGCAATCTGTGGCAACTATTCACTAAGTCCCTGATTCATCAGGGCACCCACCCTAGCCCAGCTATTCAGCAGGGAGTGTATGGTGGTAAAAACTGCATCATCATCATCATCATCATTGTTGGAAGATCAGTTGAATACAAATCTGTAAATTTTATTCTCACTTTATGCAATTCTTTGGTTCGCCCTCATCTGGAATACTGTGTACAATTTTGATGTCCATATAATCAAATGGACATACTGTAGATAAACTAGAAAGAATACAGCGGAGAGCAAAAACAATTGTCCTTGACTAAGAAATAAGTCATATGAAGAACCATCAAAAACGTTAAATCTGTTTAGTTTAATGAAGCGCAGGCTTAAAGGGGATCTAATCAAAGTGTTTAAAATCATTCAATTACATTCACATTACACTAGAAGAAATGGTTATAAGTTATGTCATTGGGTGTAGTACTGTTGAAATGTTCAAAATACGACTAGATAAATATTGTTCTCTTAATCCCTATTAAGTGCGTTTACAAATTAACAACACCACAGTTTATTGTACAACGTATACATTTTCCATTTTTTTTTTTTTTTTTCTATATTCCAACTACTCCCTCTCGGGCATAGGCTGAGAGCCTTACATTCCACCGCCCAACACGGTGAAGCCCGTGAGGTCTTGTTCCAGTCTGGGGAGTGAGACATGTGAAGCATCCATTCACGGCTCGAAGCAGCTCCATCTCTGAAGCGGCTGGTTGCTTCGTTCAAGTGCTTCACCGTCTCACCCTCCAGACTCAGACCCTCACTTTCAGAACGCCACCTATTGAGCAGTGAACTCACTAGGCATTGTCCCCCTATAACATATTTTGAATATGGGAATATTCATCTATCTATCTATCTATTGCCTGACGCCGTGATCCCCGAAGGGGTGGCCACGAACGAACCGCCCCCATGCACCTCTGTCCCCAGTCAGTCGACGCCCCTCCCCCCAACCAGCACCGCCTTCGTTCATGTAGTTCCTCACTCCATCCTTCCACCTCATATTCGGTCTACCTCTCCCCCTCTGTCCCTCCACCTCGCTCTCGTACACCCTCTTAGTCATTCTCTCGCTTTCCATACGTTCCATATGGCCGAACCATCTCAACTTGTTCCTTTTCACACTTTCCAGCACATCTACCTCCACACCACACCTCCTTCTTACTTCCTCATTAGTCTGTCTATCCCTCCATGTAACTCCGCACGCACTCCTTAAGTAATTCATTTCCACTGCTCTCACTCTTGGTCTGAGTCTCTCAACCAACGTCCATGCTTCGCTTCCGTAAGTCAGTGTCGGGATTACCACACTGTCATGCAAGGACTTCTTCACTTCCATACTGACCACCCTATTTCTTGTTACTGCTTTTAGCGTTCCTACAACCCTCTTCCCCTGTTGTACCCTCTCCCGCACCTCTTCATCCATAGTCCCATCTTTACTCAACACACTGCCCAGGTACTTAAAAGAGTTGACGATCTCCATAGCCTGACCGTTCAGCTTCACCTCACACTCTGTGACTTCACCCCTTTCGAAGACCATAACCTTGCTCTTCCCGTATTTACCTTCAAATTCCGTTTTTCGCACACTGTTCCAAACTCATTTACCAGACCCTGCAACTCCCATTCATTATCACTCATCAGAACTGTATCATCCGCAAACAGCAGTATAGGTAGCTTCCACTCAATTCCCTCCCTTTTCAGCGATACACCAACATCCACTGCTCTTGATAGTATTTCTTTCATAACTCCATCCATATATACAGTAAACAACCACGGGGACATCACACACCCCTGTTTCAAACCAACATTCAGGTCAAAGAACTCGCTCTGCTCACTCTCCACACGTACTGCCGCCTTTGCACCCTCATACATGCTCTTCACTGCTTTCAGCAACTTGCCCTCTACTCCGTATATTCTAAGTACTTTCCACAAACCTTCTCTATCCACTCTGTCATAGGCCTTCTCCAAGTCCATAAAGGCAACATACACCTTTTGTTTCTTCTCCAGATACTTCTCCACAACACAATTCAGGGTAAAAATCTGATCTACACATCCTCTTCCCTTCCTAAAACCTCCCTGCTCGTCGCCTATCCATTTCTCCGTTCTCACTCTCACTCTCTCAATCACTACCCTACTGTATACCTTCCCTACTACGCTTAGAAGACATATTCCTCGGTGGTTACCACACACTCCTCTTTCCCCTTTGCCCTTATATAGGGGGACTATTATGCCAGTCTTCCAGTCATCGGGTGCACTCCCCTTCTCCCATGCTAGTTTGCACATTTTCCATACCCATTCTATCACTATCTCACCACCATACCTCAACATTTCCCCACACACTCCATCTGTTCCTGGTGCTTTCCCCAACTTCACTCTTTTCATGGCTTCCCACACTTCTGAACCTCCTGATCCCCACCTCCTCCTCCACTACTTCTCTTCTTCTCCCTCCCATACCATATCCAGCTATGTTTGCTGGCTCTTCATTCCTTTCATTTAGCAACTCACTGAAGTACTCCCTCCATCTTTCGACTCTCTCTTGCTTCTCGGCTAGCATTCTCCCATTCTTATCTTTCACACCCTTACTGTTTCCCTTGCTACCTTCCCTAACTTTCTTGACTTCTTTCCAGAACAGTTTCTTACTCTCCCTCCATTTTACACTCAGATTCCTTCCAAATTCCTCATCTACTCTTCTCTTACTTTCCTTCACTACTCTCTTCACCACCCTCTTACTCTCCACGTACCTCGCTCGTTTCTGTCTCTCGGAATCTTCATTCCCTCTACTACCCAACCACTCTCTATATGCTTTCTTCTTTTCTTCCACAGCTATTCTTACCTCCTCTGTCCACCATGCTGTACCTTTCACTCCCCTCCCTCTTCTCCTCACTCCACACACCTACTCACATGCTGCACAGATCTCATCCTTAAACACCTTGCTCATCTCCTCCACTTCCTCCATAACTTCCAGGTCGAACCCACCTAGTCGTCTTTCCACTGCTCTCCTGTACTCCTCCCTGACTTCCTCCTCCTGCAACCTCTCCACCCTCCTCACCATTCCACCCTCCTCTCGCCTCCCTCCCGCTCTCCTCACCCACTTCTTTTGTATCCTAACCTTAGCTACCACTACATAATGATCAGACAGACCCCCTCCTATACCCCTATACACCCTAGCATCCATCACAGATTTCTTCATTCGTTCATCCACACATACATAATCAATCAATGACTTTCGTTCCACCACTGTCTTATCCTTCATCGTCAACATCCGTTTCCACGTGTACCTGTGGATCATTCTGTGTCGGAAGAAGGTGTTGGCTATCCACAGCCTCCTCCCCACACATACGTCCACAAGTGCACTACCATTCCCATTCACCTCTGATGGTACCCCCCACCCTCCCACCACTCCCTCAACTTTCCTATCACCCACCTTACCATTCATGTCCCCAATCAGAAATATTCTTTCGTTCTTGTCAAACTTCTCCAGGCACGCCTCTACATTCATCCAGAACTCCTCTTTCTTTCTTTCAAGTATATCCTCTGTCGGGGCATACACGCATACAATCACCCACGTTTGTATTCCTACTTTCATTCTCACCCACACAATCCTTGAACCCACAGACCCATACTCTCTTACACATTCCTTCCATTTGCTACTTACAAACAAACATGCACCTTCTCTCGCTGTTCCTTCACTCACTCCAGCACACACACCCATTCCACACTCCCACTCTCTCACATCTGAACCTTTCCATTTGGTCTCTGTCATTCCACATACATCCAGCCTGGCATTCACTAACACTTCCAGAACCTCTCTCTCTTTTGTGCCATCATTCATACATTCATACAGTGTTATTTAATCTGGGAACAATGAGGATATTTTTTTGGCATTTCGGTGGGCTTTGTGGTAATGCACTGATACTAGGTACAGCACAAATTCAATCCCAATAATATCTTCCCATTGACATATCGGGATTTGAACCCGGGTCCATAGGATTACCAATCCAGTGGCATGACCACTCCACCACACCTCCCCATAACATAACATAGGTTAGGTAGTTTAGTTACAAGCAGCCTCGTACGGAGCAATATATATATGTTACTTGTATTTGTACTCCTTTGTTCGCCCTCTCTCATTACCCCCCCCCCCTCTCTCTCTCTCTCTCTTTCTCTCTCTCTCTCCTTCCCCCTCTCTCTCTCTCTCTCTTTCTGTCCCCTCCCCCCCCCCCCTCTCTCTCTCTCTCTCTCTCTCTCTCTCTCTCTCTCTCTCTCTCCTGCGCTTGTACCACCAGCTATTAATCTCAGTGACGTTTTCATTACAGAATAACGAAATTTTGACGCGCCGAACAGAATGGCCGAGCGCCCTCATTGTCGGGGGATTAATTAATTAAACACTATCTGATCCGACGTCTTGTAGGTTATTATGATATTTTATTCTATCGTTATTGAGGATTTTGCTTGCTTTTGACATATTAGTTAGTCCCCTGGGCTATAAAAAAACGCCTTCCCAGACATCTTTCAAACTAAAAAATGCATACCGAGACCTCTTTCAATCTAAATTTGTTAATTTTTCGGTAGAACAATGTCACGGCCGAAAGCCGATTGCTTCTAAGTTATGTGTTTATGGGTATGGTAGTATTTCAATTGATGTCTCTAAAATATTAACACTATAGTCCGTTTAGTGTCAATATTATGAACAAATTATATGTATTAGCCCTGTTCAGTATTATTCCTGATGGTATTTAGTATACTTGGAACGCACTCACACACACACACACACACACACACTCTTTCTCACACACACACACAAACACATATACACACACACATACAGACACACACATACACATGTAGACACTATGCACACACACACACACACACACACACAAACACACACACTACACACACACATGCATTCATACCCACATTATAGACAGACAAACATACACTCCAGACTTGTAAACACACGAGCATTCACACACGGTCTACACACACAAAGATGTACACACAAAAGCACGAGCAAACACAAGGTAAGCAGGTCAAAGCGGCCACACTCCTAAACGGCCGCACTCCTAAACGGTTGCACTCCTAAACGGCCGCACTCCTATACGGCCACACTCCTAAGCAGCTACACTTCTAAACGTCTACACTCCTAAACGGCCACACTCCTAAACGGCCGCACTCCTAAAAGGTTGCACTCCTATACGGCCACAATCCTAAACGGCCAAACTCCTAAACGGTCACACTCCTAAACGGCCACAACCCTAAACAGCCACACTCCTAAACGGCCATATCCAAAACGGCCACAATGCTAGGTCTAAACACAAAAAGTTCTATTATGTTGAAGACCTATGGGGGATATGAAAGCAAAAGAAAACGGCCTCACTCCTAAACAGCCACAACCAGAGAGAGCTACAACCAAAACGGCCGCTGTACAAGGCTCATGTGGAATGGGTTTTAATAATATTGTGTTATTTGGTTATGTTAGTCTTGATTCTATAGGGCTTTGCGTAAGTTTGGTTAGATAGGATTAAGTTGGGAAGCGTGTGTGTGTGTGTGTGAAAGAGAGAGAGAGAGAGAGAGAGAGAGAGAGAGTGAGAGAGAGAGAGAGATGTTAGTATGCATGCGTGTGAGCAAGCCATCACTGTCTCCAACCTGAGTGAGTTATGAGCTGCTCTGTTTTCTTCCTATACTGCTCTCCCTTTTTCTCTACACACATATATATATATATATATATATATATATACTGTATACATATGCATATATACATAGTATATACATGTTAATTGTATATACTGTATATAATACTGTGCATATACATCTACGGATTTTGGTAAAGTAATCCGTTTTTGAAGGGCTATCGCTAAATAGTGTTTATTATCATTATTCACTAATATATTTTGTTTTTCTCAACACTTAAACTCTTCAGGATTATGACAAATTTTAGCAGGATAGTGTGGCTGTTATTAGCCGTTTTTATCGAGTTTAGGAAGGATGTACGGAAATCAGTCATAAATAAACTGCGTTTGACTTCTTAGATTCCAAGAGTTCCTTCCTAAACTGCACAATATCGTTCCAAATAGCTAAAAAAAAAAAAAAAAAAAATATATATATATATATATATATATATATATATACTGTGTACACTGTACAGTATACAGTATATAATACTAATAATGATAATAATAAAATAATGTAATGCGTCCTCAAATACCGATAGGGATAATATGACTAAGATTGTCTAGGCTAAAATGGGTAACGTCTTCCACATTCCAATTTGCCTGCCTATCGATTTCCTTTTTCCCTCCCTTGTCAATTTCCCGGAGATGGAATATAACGCCACCTGAGGAGGGGCTTATATTGGAGGACTTTAGGGGGGAGGCTTCACTTTTTGATAAATTTTTCATGTTTTTATTATTTTTCTAGTTTCCTTCCTAGACCTCCATCAAGCTTAAAATAACACCACCCACCCCAAGACCCTCCTTAAAGATAAATTTGTACATTTTCGGCCGGGTTCCTCTTAAATTACAGGCTCGCCATCGCTCGCCAGGAAAATATCGACAGCTAAATAACACGAACAGTTTTGATATTGACAAAGAAATGGGGCGAAAGGTCTTAAAATCGTCAAACTAATGTTCCGAACGTCATGAAATCCGAAAACTAATGAGGCTAAGCATGAGGAAGAAGGTGGACCATAAAAACGACCCATCTCCCCTTAAGCATCTTCCCGGTACAGTCGCCTACATAAGTTCTGGTCCTTTCTCGGATCTTATACAGGGAATATAATTATGCGCATGATTGAATTACGAGTGTAGTTGCTGATGCAGTGGTTAACTCATCTGATTAGTCAACTGATAATTAAATGAAACCACACTCGCAGTTCATACATACTTAATTTTGCATTCATTCATAAGATCACGACGAGGACCAGAATTTACGTGGGCAACTGTACATTCAAATTCAATAATTGACCTAAAACCCCGATGGTGTGGCGGATTGGTCTTGACACTGGACTGGTAATCCAATGGACCCGGGTTCGAATCCCAATATGTCAATGGGAAGATATTATTGGGATGGAATTTGTGCTGTACCTAGTATCAGTGCATTACCACAGCACACCGAAATGCCAAAAAAAAAAAAACCCTCATTGTTCCCTGATTAAATAGCATTGTATGAATATTCCCATATTCAAAAATATGGTACAGGGGGGCAATGCCTAGTGAGTTAATTGCTCAATAGGTGGCGTTCTGAGAGTGAGGGTCCGAGTGTGGGGGGTGAGACTGTGAGGCCCAGAGGCGAGGCGGTTTCAGAGATGGAGTGCTTCGAGCCGTGAAGCTTCGCATGTCTCACTCCCTAGACTGGAGCAAGACCTCACGGGCCTCACCGTGTTCAGCGGTAGAGTGTAAAGGCTATCAGCCTATGCCCGAGAGGGAGTAATTGGAATATAGAAAAAAAAAAAAAAAAAAAATTGCGATTTCCGGACTATGAGGAAGTTGCAGCTGTAGACATCCATATTTAGCCTAATTGCCAGCTATTGTCCGGTTATAGTGCAAGGTTATAAACACCTACAATCATCATCAGACAATTTCCTATATATCACAAACTCATATCAATTTTGTGTTTCTGCTTACGGCTCCAACTTCCTTATAACCCGATACTCGCAAGTGGTCAATTCGTGTGATATCTACAGAACCCCTTATATCTTTCCCTCATCCTATGACTTAAATTGCTTCAAATTCCGTGTGTCCAGGCATTTTGGCTCGACTATTCCTTGATTTCGGTCCTGTCACTCTTTCAACTCTGGGGGAGGCACTCGTCACAGACAGTTTTGCCTTTTGTCTCCCTCATCCACATAGGAAAAAATAAAACAAAAATAGCTCGGAGATTATAAGGCGTTTCACCCCACTATTCTAAACCTTGCCTATTTTAAGTATTATAGGAAGGCTGTCTCTCCATCTCTCACCCTCTTTTATCTGTCTTTGTTTCTGCTACACCCTCCCCCTCCCCCCCGTCTCTCTCTCTCTCTCTCTCTCTCTCTCTCCCTCGCGGCAATTATTTAGAAGCCGTCATTAAAGTGGCTGTGTCAAATTAATTACTACAGTTTTACAGACTAAAAACAATCAGTGTCGACAATCTCCCCTTCTCTCTCTCTCTCTCTCTCTCTCACAGCCTTGGGCACCTTCCCTTTCTTCGTTTTCCCCACCATCAAATGTCTTCCTCCATTCCCACTTCCTTCTGCTTCAATCACTCTCACTCTCTCACACACACTTTCTTTTGCTCTTGGTCTCGCTCTCGGTCTCGGTCTCTCTCTCTCTCTCTCTCTCTCTAACACACACACATATCCCTTTTCTTCGCCTCCTCTCCCCCCCCCCCGCCCCCCAAACCCCCCCTACCATTCTCCCTCCCTTCTGCTTCACTTGGTCCCTACCAGATACCTTCATCGCTTTCAGAACCATCTCCCCTCCTTCCTCCCTCCCTCCCTCTCTCTCTCTCTCTCTCTCTCTCTCTCTCTCTCTCTCTCTCTCTCTCTCTCTCTCTCATTTCATATAGTAAGCAAATGAGCTATGAGGATCTGTTGAATGCTTTGGGTGTCCATTGGGATCGGTGACAAATACATTAATTTAAAAGATGATATCGATCTCAAAATGTAAAAACAAAACACTACAATGGTTGGAAGACACAAAAGATGTAGTGTAAGGGATACAGTTTGTAGTGAGAAGTATTTTAGGTAGCTATTAGATCAAAGGAGTACAAAGGAGTACAAAGGAAATCAAGCAACAACAGATCCAGTGACCCTTCTAGGTTGCTTGTCCTCCAAAACACTGAGGATCAAGTGTCCAAACAGTGGTTTAGAGTGGGTAAGGGAACATTGGAAAGGGAATTACTGCCCTGGAACTAATGTCCGTGGCAGGATTAGGAAGTTAGTAGGGGACAGATGGGTTAGTAACTGAGGGGGGGATAAAATAAAGTTATTCATTTACAAACGCAGTCAGTCGCGGGTTTGATGCGAGATATTTGTCTAGGCGGAGTTTAAATGAATCAACGCTGATGCAGTCTATAACGTTTCGGGGAAGCCCATTCCACAAGTTGACAACTCGATTGACGAAGAAATTCTTAGATTCGTGCGAGTTAAAAGATTTACCAATAATTTTGCAACCGTTTCCCCGCGTGTAATTAGATTGGTCGATAGTGAAGTACTTACTACAGTTCATATTGTCGATGCCTTTGATGATTTTGAACACTTGAATTAAGTCGCCTCTTAATCTGCGCTGGGTTAAAGGAAATAGATTAATTCTCTAAGACGCTCTTCGTATGGTTTGTTCTTTAGGCTAGGTATCATTTTGGTAACTCTACGTTGAACTCGTTCTAGCTTGTTTATATCTTTTTGGTAATAAGGGCACCAGGATTGAACGCAGTATTCCAGAAGAGGGCGGACTAAGGAATTGTAAAGGGTTAGGATAACTTCTTTGGATTTATGCTCAAATGACCTGCCTATAAAGCCAATTATTTTGTTTGCCTTCTTAACAACTTCTGAACATTGTTGACTCGGTTTTAGGTTACTCGATATTGTTACTCCCAGATCGGTTTCTCTGTTTACATTCTTAAGCTGAGTGCCATTCATCGAATAGTTTGCTTTCTCATTTAGGTATCCGATATGTAGTACTTTACATTTATCCGCATTGAAACTCATTTGCCAAATTTGGGCCCAACATGACAATTTATCTAGATTGTGTTGCATATCGTCAACTTGTTCTTTCGAGAGTACGCTATTTGCAATTTTGTATCGTCAGCAAATTTTGAGATTGTACAGGTGAGACCCTCATCTATGTCGTTGATGTAAATTAGAAAGAGAATTGGTCCTAGTACCGATCCCTGGGGTACCCCGCTACTTACATTGGTCCATTTTGATGCCTTACCGTTTATGACTACTCTTTGCTTTCTGTCGCTGAGCCAATTTTCTATCCATTTCAACACACCGTCTTGTATTCCATGCGCTTTTAGTTTTAGCAGTAAACGTTTGTGGGGAACTTTGTCAAAGGCCTTTTGAAAATCAAGGTATATAATATCTACAGCTTTACTCTCATCGTAGAGGTAGATCGATGAAGTGTAGGGGATATAGGCTGTAGTGAGAGATGTAGTGTAAGGGATATAGGTTGTAGTGAGATTTAGTTGTAGGTAGTTATGAGAGAGATGTAGTGTAAGGGATATAGGTTGTAGTGAGAGATGTAGTGTAAGGGATATAGGTTGTAGTGAGATTTAGTTGTAGGTAGTTATGAGATAGATGAAGTGTAAGGGATATAGGTTGTAGTGAGAGATGTAGTGTAAGGGATATAGGTTGTAGTGAGAGATGTAGTGTAAGGGATATAGGTTGCAGTGAGATTTAGTTGTAGGTAGTTATGAGATAGATGAAGTGTAAGGGATATAGGTTGTAGTGAGATTTAGTTGTAGGTAGTTATGAGGTAGATGTAGTGTAAGGGATATAGGTTGTAGTGAGATTTAGTTGTAGGTAGTTATGAGGTAGATGTAGTGTAAGGGATATAGGTTGTAGTGAGATTTAGTTGTAGGTAGTTATGAGATAGATGAAGTGTAAGGGATATAGGTTGTAGTGAGAGATGTAGTGTAAGGGATATAGGTTGTAGTGAGATTTAGTTGTAGGTAGTTATGAGATAGATGTAGTGTAAGGGATATAGGTTGCAGTGAGATTTAGTTGTAGGTAGCTATGAGATAGATGTAGTGTAAGGGATATAGGTTGTAGTGAGATTTAGTTGTAGGTAGTTATGAGAAGATGTAGTGTAAGGGATATAGGTTGTAGTGAGATTTAGTTGTAGGTAGTTATGAGATAGATGTAGTGTAGGGGATATAGGTTGTAGTGAGATTTAGTTGTAGGTAGTTATGAGATAGATGTAGTGTAAGGGATATAGGTTGTAGTGAGATTTAGTTGTAGGTAGTTATGAGATAGATGTAGGGGATATAGGTTGTAGTGAGATTTAGTTAGTAGTTATGAGATAGATGTAGTGTAAGGGATATAGGTTGTAGTGAGATTTAGTTGTAGGTAGTTATGAGATAGATGTAGTGTAAGGGATATAGGTTGTAGTTAGAGATGTAGTGTAAGGGATATAGGTTGTAGTGAGATTTAGTTGTAGGTAGTTATGAGATAGATGTAGTGTAAGGGATATAGGTTGTAGTGAGAGATGTAGTGTAAGGGATATAGGTTGTAGTGAGATTTAGTTGTAGGTAGTTATGAGATAGATGTAGTGTAAGGGATATAGGTTGTAGTGAGAGATGTAGTGTAAGGGATATTGGTTGTAGTGAGATTTAGTTGTAGGTAGTTATGAGATAGATGAAGTGTAAGGGATATAGGTTGTAGTGAGATTTAGTTGTAGGTAGTTATGAGATAGATGAAGTGTAAGGGATATAGGTTGTAGTGAGATTTAGTTGTAGGTAGTTATGAGGTAGATGTAGTGTAAGGGATATAGATTGTAGTGAGATTTAGTTGTAGGTAGTTATGAGATAGATGAAGTGTAGGGGATATAGGATGTAGTACAAAGGAGTACAAAGGAAATCAAGCAACAACAGCTCTAGTGACCCTTCTAGGTTGCTTGTCCTCCAAAACACTGAGGATCAAGTGTCCAAACAGTGGTTTAGAATGGGTAAGGGAACATTGGAAAGGGAATTACTGCCCTGGAACTAATGTCCGTGGCAGGATTAGGAAGTTAGTAGAGGACAGATGAGTTAGTAACTGAGGAGGGGATAAAATAAAGTTATTCATTTACAAACGCAGTCAGTCGCGGGTTTGATGAGAGATATTTGTCTAGGCGGAGTTTAAATGAATCAACGGTGATGCAGTCTATAACGTCTCGGGGAAGCCCATTCCACAAGTTGACAACTCGATTGAAGAAGAAATTCTTAGATTCGTGCGAGTTAAAAGATTTACCAATAATTTTGCAACCGTTTACCCGCGTGTAATTAGATTGGTCGATAGTGAAGTACTTACTACAGTTCATATTGTCGATGCCTTTGATGATTTTGAACACTTGAATTAAGTCACCTCTTAATCTGCGCTGGGTTAAAGGAAATAGATTTAATTCTCTAAGACGCTCTTCGTATGGTTTGTTCTTTAGGCTAGGTATCATTTTGGTAACTCTACGTTGAACTCGTTCTAGCTTGTTTATATCTTTTTGGTAATAAGGGCACCAGGATTGAACGCAGTATTCCAGAAGAGGGCGGACTAAGGAATTGTAAAGGGTCAGTATAACTTCTTTGGATTTATGCTCAAATGACCTGCCTATAAAGCCAATTATTTTGTTTGCCTTCTTAACAACTTCTGAACATTGTTGACTCGGTTTTAGGTTACTCGATATTGTTACTCTCAGATCGGTTTCTCTGTTTACATTCTTAAGCTGAGTGCCATTCATCGAATAGTTTGCTTTCTCATTTAGGTATCCGACATGTAGTACTTTACATTTATCCGCATTGAAACTCATTTGCCAAATTTGGGCCCAACATGACAATTTATCTAGATTGTGTTGCATATCGTCAACTTGTTCTTTTGAGAGTACGCTATTTGCAATTTTTGTATCGTCAGCAAATTTTGAGATTGTGCAGGTGAGACCCTCATCTATGTCGTTAATGTAAATTAGAAAGATAATTGGTCCTAGTACCGATCCCTGGGGTACCCCGCTACTTACATTGGTCCATTTAGATGCCTTACCGTTTATGACTACCCTTTGCTTTCTGTTGCTGAGCCAATTTTCTATCCATTTCAACACACCGTCTTGTATTCCATGCGCTTTTAGTTTTAGCAGTAAACGTTTGTGGGGAACTTTGTCAAAGGCCTTTTGAAAATCAAGGTATATAATATCTACAGCTATACTCTCATCGTAGAGGTTGAGGATATCGTGGAAAAAGTCTAAGAGGTTTGTTAAACAGGAACGTTTTTTACAAAAGCCGTGTTGAGTATCTTTAAGTATGTTATTTTCCTCTAAGTGATTTACGAGTCTGTCTCGTATGACCGTTTCTAGCATTTTACATACAACTGAGGTTAAGCTAATTGGACGATAGTTACTGGGTAGGGATTTGCTGCCTTTTTTGAATATCGGTGTTACGTTGGCTAGCTTCCACTGATCAGGCATAGTTCCAGACTGCAAGGATTTATTGAATAGTAATGTCAGTGGTTTGGAGAGCTCATTCTTAGCTTCCTTTAGAACTCTAGGCGAGATTGTATCAGGTCCTGGCCTTTTATTTACCTTGAGTTTATCTAAACAATTCAATACTTCTCTCTCTGTAACGGTGATATTGCTTAGAACATCTGAATTATCAATCTGAATCGGCGATGGTGTAGGGATATCACTGAGGTCTTCTGTTGTAAAAACTGATGCAAAGAAGGTATTGAGGGCATTACTCATTTGTACTTCGTCTTTGGTGTATTCTCCATTTCATCGACTAACGGTCCAACAGTTGAAGTAACTACTTTTTCTTTCTGATATAACTATAGAATTCTTTCGGGTTTGTTTGACTTTGATTCGCAATATGTAACTCTAAGGTCTTTTTACTTTGCTTAATTAACTTTTTGGCTTGCGTCGTAGCTCTACAAATTTTACCCGTTCTTCGTCATTTTGTGAGGATTTTAATCTATCATTAGCAATTTTTTTAGCAAGCAGGCAGTTTGAAATATCTTTATTCCACCATTTGGGCCTATTATTATGGCCTGGACGCCGTATTTTCGATGGTATGCAGTCTTGCACTGCTTTTAGGTAAGTGGTTTCGAATAACTTCCAAGATGTATTTATGTCCTTATTGTTAATTAAAAAGCTCCAGTCAGTTTCTTTAAACATAGCTCTAAGTTTATGGAAGTTTGCTTTCTTGAAATTAGGGACTTTTTCGATGCTACTATTTGGTTCGTTACTAGTAAACTTTAAAGTGAAAGTTATCGTACGATGGTCGCTGTTACTGAATTCATCACCAACATTCAAATTCTCTATCAATTCTTTTGTTGCAAGTACAATGTCAAGAACGTTATTACCACGGGTCGGCGTTCGAAACAAATTGATAAAGCCGAACTCTCTTGCAAGTTCGTATACAAGTCATGTCCAGAGTGTGAAGTAAGAGTATCGCCCCACTTGGTCACAGGTAAATTAAAGTCGCCAAAAATTACGGTATCTTGTGAGTTACTTACATCTGCAATTTGTTCGTAAATTTCTCGGTCAGTTTGCACTGATTGAGCTGGAGGTCTGTATATTAACGCAAGTATTATTTTTGTACCTTTATTATTCTTTATTAGCACAAAAGATGTGTCGACGTTCACAATTTGAGGTTTTGACACGAGGGTCGGGTTAAGACTTTCTTTGATATAAAATAAAACGCCACCTCCATTTTTATTTATTCGGCTGTTCTCAAACATTACATAACCGGGAAGTGAATACTCTGCTAAAAAGTCTCTATCTTCTGTATTGAGCCAAGATTCTGTTATGCCAATCACATCATAATTTTCTGTAAACACTAGTTCCTCTAAATCTGAAAATTTATTACATATGCTACGAGCGTTTGCATAGAAAACCTTTAAAGTTGCGGTTTTAGAACTCACAGAACGTTCTTTCATCGAATTTTTTGTTCTGGTCGGATCTACATTTACATTCATGGCTGTCCTCGGTCCTCGGTCGTTATCCCTGGCGGTTTTGAATTTGGGTAGTGTTGGTGGAGCTTTATCCAAATTCGCGGTTCTTGACGGATTAGTATTTAATTCCTTTGTAGGTTGCCGTCCTCGCTGTCTTCGGTCCTCCTTCCTGGTTGTTAGTGAGAGATGTAGTGCAAGGGATATAGGTTGTAGTGAGATTTAGTTGTAGGTAGTTATGAGATAGATGTAGTGTAAGGGATATAGGTTGTAGTGATAGATGTAGTGTAAGGGATATAGGTTGTAGTGAGATTTAGTTGTAGGTAGTTATGAGATAGATGTAGTGTAAGGGATATAGGTTGTAGTGATAGATGTAGTGTAAGGGATATAGGTTGTAGTGAGATTTAGTTGTAGGTAGTTATGAGATAGATGAAGTGTAAGGGATATAGGTTGTAGTGATAGATGTAGTGTAAGGGATATAGGTTGTAGTGATAGATGTAGTGTAAGGGATATAGGTTGTAGTGATAGATGTAGTGTAAGGGATATAGGTTGTAGTGAGATTTAGTTGTAGGTAGTTATGAGATAGATGTAGTGTAAGGGATATAGGTTGTAGTGATAGATGTAGTGTAAGGGATATAGGTTGTAGTGAGATTTAGTTGTAGGTAGTTATGAGATAGATGTAGTGTAAGGGATATAGGTTGTAGTGAGATTTAGTTGTAGGTAGTTATGAGATAGATGAAGTGTAGGGGATATAGGTTGTAGTGAGGTTTAGTTGTAGGTAGTTATAAGATAGATGTAGTGTAAGGGATATAGGTTGTAGTGAGATTTAGTTGTAGGTAGTTATGAGATAGATGTAGTGTAAGGGATATAGGTTGTAGTGAGATTTAGTTGTAGGTAGTTATGAGATAGATGAAGTGTAGGGGATATAGGTTGTAGTGAGATTTAGTTGTAGGTAGTTATGAGATAGATGTAGTGTAAGGGATATAGGTTGTAGTGAGATTTAGTTGTAGGTAGTTATGAGATAGATGTAGTGTAAGGGATATAGGTTGTAGTGAGATTTAGTTGTAGGTAGTTATGAGGTAGATGTAGTGTAAGGGATATAGGTTGTAGTGAGATTTAGTTGTAGGTAGTTATGAGATAGATGTAGTGTAAGGGATATAGGTTGTAGTGAGATTTAGTTGTAGGTAGTTATGAGATAGATGTAGTGTAAGGGATACAGGTTGTAGTGAGATTTAGTTGTAGGTAGTTATGAGATAGATGTAGTGTAGGGGATATAGGTTGTAGTGAGAGATGTTCTTAGGTAGCTATCAGATGAAGTGTAGGGGATATAGGTTCTACTGAAAGATGTAGTGTAGGGGATACATCAGAGAGTCTGCCTCGTATGGGCCAATAGGCCTTCTGCAGATTTCCATTTTTCTTATGTTCTTATGATCGCTTTTTCGAAAGGCCTAAAAAGTATGGTACTATTTATACACTTCCTTAATTTGAAATAATGTTCAGTAAATGTTTTTGTGTAGATAACTCTATAGTAGATCAATACAAATATACGTTAGATGGCATTTTGAAATACTTTGCAACCTATATACTGCACTCATGATTCGTCATTTACCTCGTCAGCCAATTCAAAATTATCTTACTCTTAAAATTGAACCACAACTACGATTGTGCACACTAAATGTTTTTTTTTTCTTTTTTTACTTGGCTAATTTGAACTTGCTCGCTTTTGGCTAGAGAACTGTACAGTATATTAAGCTGACTGATAATATTGCGTTATATAGTGTTAGCTCAAAGTTAACTTTTCAAGCCCAAATTGACCGTATAAGTGCAAATACGCCAGGTTGGAAATATTGACTCAAATGTTTTGCTACAATAAAGGGGGTGTCACACGAGCGTATTTCCGGCAGTTTTCGATGAGCAAATCTAAGGTTTGTTTTCGTAATATTTTAAGGCTCTTTCGCATTGGCATCGGACACTAGATCGAAGGTAGATCATGATAGGTAGTTTAATTCTTATGGAACTGATATTTTGAAGATGCCAGACAACAATTAATTGCCTGTAAAAAATGACGGAAAAAGCGTTCGTGTGACACTGGCTTAAGGGGAGGTTTTTAGTTGATTCCCTAGACTTCCATCAAGCTTAAAATTACTCCCCCTAGACCCCCTTTCAAGATAAATTTGAAAATTTTTCGGTAGAAAAATGTCCCGGCTGAAAGCCGGTTCCTCTTATATTACAGGCTCGCTATCGCTCGCCAGGATAAAATCGACACCTACATGGCACGAAAGGTCTTAAAATTGACAGAAATAGGTCGAAAGTTCTTAAAATCGTCAAAATAATGGGGCGAACGTCTTAAAATTAGAAAAGCAATGGGGCTAAACATGAGGGAGAAAGGAGTCAAGAAAAAAATCTCTCAAGTGGATACCTCCCCTTAATGAGAGCATTGTTATGTGGTCACCATTCTATCACAGTCGGCTATCTCATCTCTTACTGTCGCTTATTTTATTATTATTTTTTGTTGTTGCTATCAGCCTATCCTGGATGATAATGTTCACTTATACACATACAGACACTTTATATCCGTCCCCCCATACTTCCACATCTGTCTGTCTGTCTGTCTGTCTGTCTCTCTCTCTCTCTCTCTCTCTCTCCCCGTATTATCCTCCCTCTTTTTCTTTCCTTCCTCCTTCTCTCTCTCTCTCTCTCTCTCCCCATGATATCCTCCCTCTTTTTCACCTTGCCTACTCCCCTTCCTCCCCCCCCCCTCTCTCTCTCTCTCTCTCTCTCTCTCTCTCTCTCTCTCTCTCTCTCTCTCTCTCTCAGCTCACACACACACCCTCAAAGATAAATTTTTCACTCGCCCTAAAATCGATAATTGCCTCTCCACTTCCCTGTTCGTGAAAGGCGATCATGTTAGCACCACATATCGGTATTTATCGAGTGTTTTGTTCGTGCACTTTGATCAGTAATGCGTGCCTTCACAGGGATTGTATATATGTCAACAATATTGTGACCGATTCGTTTGATTGATGGCTAGTTATGGGCCATTAAGGGGGGATCGTTCACTTTTTGGTCGATTTTTTTTTTTTTGT